>JBBBDQ010000511.1:6850000-7095558 GCA_037127315.1 Ascarosepion bandense
TTTTCGCGTTTCAAAGCTGCTATGTGTGCTTCTCATTGGGTGATAGGTTGATATGAAAATTAAATGGTGAAAACGGTTTATTTATGGTGATATGATGTTTTAGTGAATGTGGGGTGGGGGTTTATACTGATTTAGTCGGCGGTATTGTAGCCCTAGAGATATATATATATATTTTTTTTTTAATCATATCACCCCAAGCAAGGCGATAACACCACTGATGTGCAGGGGGCTACGTAAGAGTAAAAAGATTGGAAAAGAGAAAGCCGGAAACCACATCTTAACCAGGGAACAAGGGATGAGCCTCTTCACCTGATCAATAGACGTGGGTGGAGTGTGAACTGGGTGATAGTTTAGTCTATCTACTCCAATTCAAAAAAATAAAGAAAAGAAAAGAGTGAAAAGATTGGAAAAGAGAAAACCGGAAACCACATCCTAAACAGGAAACAAGGGATGAGCCTCTTCACCTGTTCAATAGATGTGGGTGGAGTGTGAACCAGGTGATAGTTTAGTCTATCTACTCCAATGCCTTGGGTTAGGAGAGGTAGCTTAGTTTAAGACAGGTTCCTTATTTATTTTGTCTGGGTAGTTTTTATATTGGGATTTATGTTTGTTTTTTTTTATAAATCCCAATATAAAATCCCAATATAATAAACATAAATCCCAATATAAAAACTACCCAGACAAAATAAATAAGGAACCTGTCTTAAACTAAGCTACCTTTCCGAACCCAAGGCTATATCTCTAGGGCTACAATAAATCACCATAAATAAACCGTTTTCACCATTTAATTTTCATTTCAATTTATCACCTGATGAGAAGCACACATAACAGCTTTGAAACACAAAACTTTGTGCATTCTTGGGACAAAAACGTTGTAATAATTGGCAAGACCTAAAAAACTTTGAAGAGCCGACACATTTTTTGGTGCTGGCATATTCTTTATTGCCGTTGATCTATCTGGGTCAGGACGTCTTTCGTCTTTGTCAATTATTTGCACAAAGTACTTAATCCTCTCTAAGAAAAATTCACACTTCCCGTATTTTGATTTGAATCCGTAATCCTGGATTCTCATGAACACCTACCAGACATGTGATTTGTGTTCCTCGATACTCTCACTTTTCATAGGCCACCACAAAATCCAGACCATTTAACGTCATGTCCATGACCTGTTGAAAAATGGAAATGGGCAACCTTAACCTCGAACGGAAGTCTCAAAAATTTGTATAAACCCTTGTGTGTGTTTATGCAAAGGAGCTTCGAGCATTTCTCGTCCACAGGTATTTGCAGATATGCGTCGCTTAATTCAATCTTAGAAAAATATTTTCCTCCACTGAGATTAGCGAATATCTCCTCTGGACTTGGAAGGGGATAATGGTGATCCTCTAAGGCACAGTTCAGCCCCGTAGAGAACTTCACACATACATGAATTTCTTTGGTCTTTTTTAATATAAACTGTGAGAGAAGCCCATTAACTATATTCAACCTTTTTCAGTATTCCTATTTCCTCAAGTCAATTCAACTAGTCATCAATTTGATTTAATGAGGCAAATGGAACGTTACGTTTTTTCTTAAAAACTGGGTTTACCTCTGGCTTTAACTCAAGCTTAGGATCAGTAATTACACTTTTAGCTATTCGGTTCATTTTTAACAAAGTCGGCTTACCCAGTTTTTTTCACGTTTGATAATTATTTATGAATAAGTCAGAACCAAATCAAACTGTAGTCTTATATTTTTGTTAAATATTTGTACTTCAATATATTTCCTGATGTTACGGCTTTTTAGTTCATCAGACTTAGTAATTTTTACAAAACGTTTTTTGTCTTGTTCTTAATCCTGCAGTGGGAACTTTTGTGTCCCAAGTTATCTCAATTAAAACATTTTTTTTTTATCTTTAAAAGGACAACCTCTATACCAATGTAATTGACCACACCCGAAACATGGTCTTGATGGCAAAGTAACTTTCCAATCTTTTCACTCTTTTCTTTTCTTTATTTTTTTGAATTGGAGTAGATAGACTAAACTATCACCCAGTTCACACTCCACCCACGTCTATTGATCAGGTGAAGAGGCTCATCCCTTGTTCCCTGGTTAGGATGTGGTTTCTGGCTTTCTCTTTTCCAATCTTTTTACTCTCGCTTCGTTTTTTTTTAATCATATCACCCCAAGCAAGGCGGTAATGCCACTGATGTGCAGGGGGCTACATAGGAGTGAAAAGATTGGAAAAGAGAAAACCGGAAACCGCATCCTAAACAGGGAAAATATAGTTAACAAACTTAGTATATTTTGCTGTGTCTAATTTCCTTAGAAGTAGGCGAACCTTTTATGATCAGCCCAACTTGCACAAGCCGTATTGCATAAGTCCTCGTAACGTTTAAAGTACGAAGCGAATGTAATTTCTTCTTCAGGTGCAAATGTGAAGTTTTCAATAACACTCCATATAGCAGTTTGAGAGAATATGTTTTTGCTGTCCTCATTTTGGCTTTTGATGGATATATTATACAAGTGTCTTTGCTCATTCTGTTTTGAAGGAGCATTTCTTCAAGTTTCTGTTGTCTAACCAGAATTCTAAAGTGCAGTTCCTAAAATTTCTTTTGATATTCTGATTGTTCTCGTTGAAATTTTTCTTGTTTTTTCAAATATTTCTGTTACAACAGTAGATGTTGTTCCTGTTGATGTTTCATCAACTCTAGCATTGCACTTTTAAATTCATCCATTTTACTGCAGTGGTACGTAAAATAAGAAATGAGAGAGTGAATTTTTTTCTTTACCCTCTCAACCAAACACATCTATTGAACAGGTGAAGAGGCTCATCCCTTGTTTCCTGTTTAGGATGCGGTTTCCGGTTTTCTCTTTCCAATCTTCTCACTTTTTAGTTTTCAATTGGAGTAGATAGATTAAACTATCGCCCGGTTCACACTCCACCCTCGTCTATTGAACAGGTGAAGAGGCTCATCCCTTGTTTCCTGTTTAGGATGCGGTTTCCGGTTTTCTCTTTCCAATCTTCTCACTTTTTAGTTTTCAATTGGAGTAGATAGATTAAACTATCGCCCGGTTCACACTCCACCCTCGTCTATTGAACAGGTGAAGAGGCTCATCCCTTGTTTCCTGTTTAGGATGCGGTTTCCGGTTTTCTCTTTCCAATCTTCTCACTTTTTAGTTTTCAATTGGAGTAGATAGATTAAACTATCGCCCGGTTCACACTCCACCCTCGTCTATTGAACAGGTGAAGAGGCTCATCCCTTGTTTCCTGTTTAGGATGTGGTTTCTGGTTTTCTCTTTTCCAATCTTCTCACTTTTTAGTTTTCAATTGGAGTAGATAGACTAAACTATCGCCCGGTTCACACTCCACCCTCGTCTATTGAACAGGTGAAGAGGCTCATCCCTTGTTTCCTGTTTAGGATGTGGTTTCTGGTTTTCTCTTTTCCAATCTTCTCACATTTTTGTTTTTCAATTGGAGTAGATAGAATAAACTATCGCCCGGTTCACACTCCACCCACGTCTATTGAACAGGTGAAGAGGCTCATCCCTTGTTTCCTGTTTAGGATGCGGTTTCCGGTTTTCTCTTTTCCAATCTTTTCACTCCTATGTAGCCCACTGCACATCAGTGGCATTACCGCCTTGCTTGGGGTGATATGATTAAAAAAAAAAATCTATTTGACCTGTATGATTCTTTTCATGAAAAATTTAAAAGCACGACAGGGGATAAATTTTTATTTTACCCTATCAGCGAAAACAATAAGCCTGTTTGACTTGTACAGTTCTTTTAGTGACTTGTTGAAATGAAAAGAAAAAAAATAACAAAGTTCACCGACCTTCTTCCTAACCACTAAATTGAACTTGTAGAAATCCTATTCTTTTGAAGATTTTTTTTTTCAGTGTCTGTGTTGTAATTACACTGTGGATACCTTTTTGTCGTAGAGTCTGATTAAAATTCTTTCTTTCAACACTGTTCAAAATTTCTTTTATGATTTCACATGAAGTTCATTTCTTTGAATCCTTCATTGCCATGATGTTGTGACCAAGATTTAAGAAATCACAAAGCATGTGTTATGGAAATATTGTATATTTAACAATAAATACAGAAGAAATAATAGAAGTCAAAAAGATTTTTCAAAAGAACTCTGTCCTGAAGTTCACATACAAACTTAACAAAGATAACAAAATTCCTTTCCTTGACTTTCTGGGGATTTTGGTAAAAAAAAGTCTGTATCATACTGTGCCATTTCTTCTCACAAGACTTCAGAGATTGCTTACATTGACTTGATAGATGCAGTGATCAAGTACTGGATCTAGAGAACTATTTTTTTTTAATCGTATCACCCTGAGCAAGGCGGTAACGCCACTGATGTGCAGGGGGCTATGTAATAGTGAAAAGATTGGAAAAAGAGAAAACCGGAAACCACATCCTAAACAGGGATCAAGGGATGAGCCTCTACACCTGTACAATAGATGTGGGTGGAGTGTGAATCGAGCGATAGTTTAGTCTATCTACTCCAATTGAAAAAAAAGAAAAAAGAAAAGAGAGTGAAAAGATTGGAAAAGAGAAAGCCGCAAACCACATTCTAAACAGGGAACAAGGGATGAGCCTCTTAACCTGTTCAATAGACATGGGTGGAGTGTGAACCGGGCGATAGATAGACCTATCTACTCCAATTGAAAAAAAAAAAACAAAGTGAGAAGATTAGAAAAGAGAAAGCTGGAAACCACATCCTAAACAGGGAACAAGGGATGAGCCTCTTAACCTGTTCAATAGTTGTGGGTGGAGTGTGAACCGGGCGTTAGATAGATCTATCTACTCCATTTGCTTGTGAACGGTTGCTTTCAAATCTCATGATCATGAACTGACTCTTAACTGACCATAAAATGCACATGTTCTGTATAAAGCCTGAGGAAGCATTTCAAGGTCTCACTAGCAGATTTGATTGATGCAAAATTTGACTTTTTTTCTAAAATGTATTGCTGGTTATTTTTTTACTAAACAAAAATGTATTGCTAGTATTTTTACTATAAAAATTTATTTTTTATACTTTCATAATGTTTTGACCCCAGTTTTGTGGGGTTTACTACTTGCTCATAGTTGGAACCCTAACAGGTGCTACCTGCTGAATAAGGGTGGATCTGGGAACAACACCATTTAAGAGGTGGTTTCATGCTCCTCAAAACCTTCCAGTCAGAAGCCTTTCTGCCGGATGTAGTTTGTCATCATACCTAGGATAATCAATAGCATCATCAGATTGAGATTTTCATATGGATATCACACATAGCACCCAACTTATTCAGAAATGCTTAAACTGTTAACTGTATACAACTGCTTTCTTATATCAATGATTAAAAATAGCTTCAAGCAAATTAACCCTGTAGGTCTTAGAGAAGATGATCAGGGACTAGTGCTACTGAATCATAAACAAATAACAGAAATCACATTAATTGATGAATTTCAACATCCACAACTAAAACTGATAGTGCAGAAAATCAAGAGAAAATAATAGCATAATGAAGATATTGCTATTACACAGTCTTTTCACTGTTTTCTTTTTTTTTTTTTTTCAATTGGAGTAGATAGAATAAACTATCGCCCGGTTCACACACCACCCACGTCTATTGAACAGGTGAAGAGGCTCATCCCTTGTTCCTTGTTTAGGATGTGGTTTCCGGCTTTCTCTTTTCCAATCTTTTCTTTCCTACATAGCCCCCTGCGCTTCAGTGGCATTACTGCCTTGCTCGGGGTGATATGATTAAAAAAAAAAAATACTTCAAACAAAAGGTTAGGAGGGAAGCTCCTATCAATATTGGAAAGAGTTATAACAGTGGACTCGAGAAACTTAGAAAAATGAAAGAAACTGAGAAAACATTATTGAGGAGAAAGGACAATAATTGATTAGTTTTCTGCAGATTATCAAACCTTCGATTAACAATTCTAAGCCATTATCCATTACACTGCCCATACATCCAAGCTTACAGCACTTGGTATTCCCAAATGGTTTTCTAGGTAGTGACCAGGATTGACACTGTTTAACTTTGGCAATTGTATGAGAACTGATATTTTAATGTGATATGGTCGTAGGGTGACAATGAAAGAACAGGGTTTAAAAAGATGGGAGATGACGGTTGATGTTACATTTAAAATTTTGAAAATCATAGTTGACAGAAAGGCAAGAAGCCAACAGTAAGCTCCACAGGTTAGATGTGCAAGAAAAGAAAACATTAGAATAGAAATTATGGTTGTGTCTAGCAATTTCAACAATAAAATGATGAGACCTATCTACCAATCTAGTGCTACACTTAAATTCATGAAATCAATGTACCAAAGAGGAGAGCAATATTTATTTTGAGTAATACAAAAATGTGGCACAAGGCCAACAGAAGGGATAGAGAAAGATCAGTGGCAATTCTACTGAAAAACTTTTCTGAGCTTCAAAAATTATTGAAACTGATCAGTCTCTGATTTTAAAAAGATTTGATCTTCAGCATTTTCCCTCTGTGTTTTCTTTTTCATTTAGCTATTTAAGAATACATACAGAGACCAGTTTGAAAGAAAACCAAACGAAATAAAACAACCAGATGGATAGAAAGAGCCATGTTGTTAGGGAGGGAAAGAGACTTAATAGTCATACTTTCATATCTGAAGGAAGATGTTAATTAGAAATAAAGTCCCCAACTCATTCCTAAGTTGTGTCTATGATAGTGGCATTGTATGAAAATGAAGACACTGCTTGAGTTTACTCCTCTCCCCCTCAGAAAAATCTCGGCCCCTCAGTGGCCCCTGCACTTTCAGAGTTCCACAATCGCCACCGAGGAAGACTGGTCTTCAATTTGTCTTATTTTAAACTTAGCTAGCCACAGTTACTAACCCAAACATACCACAATATTCCTTACACTAAAACACATTCTTACTTATCATTCTTAATACAGCCACCATAATACCTCAAAGTTTTTATGGTGATTTTCTAAGCACAGCTTAAATGTAGCACAAGGTCGAAAGTATGGGGCACTCAGAGATGATTGAATTCACTACTCAATTGTAATGATTCTAGCGAGACAAGCTTGCTAGCCATTACACCATGTCAAGGTGCCCACCACAAAGGTTTTATGCTGGTTTTGTGCTAACTAGTTTCCATATATACAATTTCTATGTGGGGATGAGGAAAAAAATAACATCATTTAAAAGACAAGAATTCATTCAAATATTTACCATGAAAATATTTATAGAAAATGCACAGGGAAACAACACAATTGCAGTAAGAAAGTGATTGAAACAGAGATGCATTGATAACATTGCAAATTTTTCTTTGAATCTTATCAAGAATTCTTAGATACATAGCAGAAGCACCAGATTAGATGTGGGAGCAGTATTCAATTCATGTGAATGTAAGGTTTCTTTTGAAACTAATGCAATAAATATCATTTTTTTTTTGTCAGTCATTGTTAATGAGGTCCTGGACATGACTGTAAACTGCATCAGGCAGTAAGACCTCTGATTGGGAGGTTGTGAGGAGCATGGAACTATCTCTTAATTGCTGTTCTCAGATCCACCCTGACCCAGAGTGGTAGTACCTGGTAGGGTTCCAGCTATGGGCAAATAGTAAATCCCCAAACTGCGGTCAAAACACTATGAAAGTATAAAAATACACTTTTATAGAAATATATACATAAAAATAATCTTTTATAGAAAGATATACATTTTTGAAGAAAAAAATATCATAACACATTTTTGTAGGAAAAAAATATTCTCAGCAAAATATATTTGAATATAAATCTAGAATACATTTTAAGTTTTCTAAAATAAAAAAGAACAAAAACAAAAAATGTTCATTAAAATCTGACTAAATCAACCTTCTCACGATAACCGAACATGAAAAAAATACCTTAAAACCCCACCTTTTTGGCATTGAATAACCCACAGAGGTTGATATGCCATTAAAACAAAATTCAAACTCAAACTCATTGTTAATGAGCATCACCAGACCAGTCTTTTAATTGAACTGCAGTATTTGGAGTGTATACAATTTGGTATGGTAACCACTGAGCCAACTGAATTATCTCTGAATGTGAGTGGTGTTTATGTCTTTGGACATTTCAAATATGTGCAAATTCATTTCTATTTGAATAGATCAACTAACATATCACATCTTTCCCACCTTCTCTTGACCCAGCTTTGTATCATTGGAGGTGGCTAACTTAAATAGGTTGTCAAGTAGAAACCTGGGTAGACTGGTCTCTACCCAGGTAATGTGTTGGTTGTTGGCTGATGGTTTAGCAAGCCGAGGGTGGGCTGACTGAAATATTTTTACAGAGACTTGGATCATTAATTTGGAATGTTGCTGTTAACAGTTTTAGTTGTTGCTATAGCAGTGGTCCATGCAACAGAATAGATATTCATACAAAAGTATCTCAGATTTTACAGGCATGTAAATACAATAAACAAAAGAAGGTAGGTGATAACTAAAGTAATTTTATGAGAGTCAAATCATTGCCTGCAAAGAAATAGCAATATGACTAGAAAAACCTTTATCTATATATTTGTTTTTTATATATTCAGGATATTTGCAATATAGTTTATATTAAAGTAACTCCAAACAACATACTTGTTTGTTATAAAAAAAAACAAATAAGCAAATAATACAGCATTACTAATATTAAAAACAATATAATATTGATATTAACGACAGGTAAAAAGCTATACACTATTATTGATATTAATAACAAAGAACAACAAAATATTAAGGATATTAATAATAGATAAGAAAACAAAATATTATTGATATCAGTAATAAATAAGAAAATTATATTATTGATATTAAAAATCAATAAGAAAATACAATATTATTGATATCAAAAATAGATAAGAAAATAATATTATATTGTTAACGAATAATAAAAGAATACAATATTTTTTATACTAATTTCAAATAAGTGAACTGTATTATTGATATCAATAAGAGATAATAAAGCAATACAGTATGATTGTTATTAATGACAGTGAAGAAATTATTATTGATATTTTAATGTTTATTCACTTCATTTTTCATGACCAAATATCAAAGAGCAATAATTTTTTCTTATTCATCTTTCAAATTTCAAATTTAAATATTTTCTCATTTAATTTTTTTCTTCTGAAACTAATTCTGTAATAGATATAGAATCTGGTCTACTGTTTTGCTATGCATTTACAAGGTGGGGAATATGGGGAAAATTTGAACAACGACTGTTCTTTTAATTTAATTTTGGAGTTGTATTAATGTTTTGTTTATATTTTACAGGTTTCTGATAAAACTTTATTAGTTTGTAATCAGTATATTTTGAAGAGCATGCATAAACAAAGCACACATCACGGAGAACACAAGATTGGTGTAAAAGCAATTTGCCCTCCTTCATTGAAAAAGACTTTTGGCCTCCATCATCTCCAGATTTAAATCCTACGGACTACTCAATGTGGTCCATCCTTGACTCAAATGCTTGTATAAAACACACAAAAACCTGGATGGTCTGAAGCAAACTCTCTTTCATGCATGAACAGAAACCAACTAGGAAACTGTATGTGCCTCAGCCACTTCTTCAGAGGGTAGTTAAGGCCAAATAGGGTCACATTGAGTAGGAACTTGGCAAATTGAAAATAATGCCCATAGAATTAAATGAGAACTATTTTTGAATTATCATTTTCCATGATGTCATAAATTGAAATTTTCTTGGTTGCATAACATATTTCCCACTCTGTAGAGATTCTTAATAAAATCAAAAGAAGAATCTACTATGTTTAGATTGGTCCTGATCTGGCATCTTGGCTCTAGTCATTTTCTCACTATTATAACATGGCTTCCCTGTGCTTTTTTTCTGTAAATACTTTCATGGTAATTGTTCTGATGAGCTTTCCTCTATGGTACCTAAACTCCATGAATTTAAGTGCAGTAATAAATTGGCAGCATTATTTTACAGCCGAAATGGCTAAGTGTTCTATGCTAGAAGTTTCTTATCTTACATTTTTTTGCTCTTGGAACTGTCTCCCAGTTTCTTGCTTTTCAGTCAACTGTGATTTTAAAAATTTTAAATACAATGTTAATTGTTATCTTCTGTCTTCTTAATTTCTGTTCTTTTATTGTTTTCTCTCTTTATTAGTTTTTTCTCATATTCTTTTACACTCAGTAACCCTTTTCTTCTTAGCAGTTTTATTGCTTCGCTTGGAGTGAACTGATTAAAAAAAGGAATATAAAAAAATTAACTACGTTTTGGTCAACTATGTTATGCAGTGGATCATGGCTTGGAAGGAGAAATTGGAGTAGCTGAGTTTGAATTCCAGTTGAATTCATTGTATTCACTTACACGCAAATACCCTTGGGAAAGGTATTAATTCAACTCTTCCGTCCAGCTATGGGTTAAATAACAGGATAGGTTGGGTTCTATAGCCTTGGTTGGCAACCAGTCTCTCGCAGAAAGTAATGGCAAACTATTGTGGGAAAATCATCTGCTCATCAGTCATGTCTCTTTAAAGACATGATCGACAAAGCATGTATGGCATCACGTATAGCATTTAACTGACTAACTGACTGATGTTATGCAGTTCAACTAATTCAATGACACACACGCAAACCCAGTATAATCTATTTATCTTTCTACAAAAATTAATTCTAACTCAAGAGGTTTTTAGAAGTATGAGAAACTACATATATTTGTTCATGGGTAAATACAAGGATAATGCACTTTCTTTTTAATTTATTTGATATGATATTCTCCATTATTCTTGTTTTCTGTTATTTTTTTCATTTGAATTTCTACTACTTTTCCTTGAAACTTGCAGACTATCATTCTGTGGTGATGCATGGATTAAAAATAAACAATAAACATCCAGTGAAATTTAAACTCACATTCTTTTTTCCCAGAAAGCCCTTATGTCTCAGTCAGCTGCCTTACCAATTAGGCCATGAAGATCAACCAGTTACTGAAGCACAAAACTAACCAGATACCTTCCTTTTTTTTAAATTTCTACAGAGTCTGATTATTTGTTTACTTATATTAATTGACTTCAGATAATGAATTCAGATAATTTATATTATAAAATAAGTGTTGATATTATATTGTAAAATAAGTGTTGATTTTCTGTCCCTCACACACATTAAGTATTTAAAATTGCATGTTTATATTTAATATATGTATGTATTGTATATGAGTGACTTATACATACTTGTGCCATTTAATGTACACACACACACACACACACACACACAAACAATTGGACTGATTTGAAAAAAGACATTGGAATAATATATTTTCTTCTCATTCAGTCAGGGCAACCCATAAACTGGGCTGAGCAATAAAATGATACGTTACAGACAAAAAAAAAAAATGTTAAATTTTTACCCCTCCCCCAAATCAGATAATTGTAAGATTTTATTGAACTTTTGAAAATTATTTGGTAATAAATAGAATTATTTTATTAAACTTTCTTTTTTGAATTTTATGGAAATATTTATAGGTCTATCATTGAAATAAAATTTATATGAGTAAAAACAATTTCAATGAAATTGAAATGGATACCTGTGACACAAGTACTAATTTCCTTTTTTGTCTGGCAACAACCCTAGGTAACAGGAAAAGAGTAAATTAGATTTAAAATTTGATCATCTTGCTGTTAGAGAAGAATCCAGGACTGAACTTCTTTATGTGTCATGATGCTTCAGGATATAAGTGATCATGACTCTCCACAATTTCTTGTCCCTCATAGCTTTTAATAAATGTTGTCTTTCTGTTCGATCACATCTGGTTGGGTGCCCCTGCTATTCATCTT
Source organism: Ascarosepion bandense (assembly GCA_037127315.1). Taxonomy (NCBI): domain Eukaryota; kingdom Metazoa; phylum Mollusca; class Cephalopoda; order Sepiida; family Sepiidae; genus Ascarosepion; species Ascarosepion bandense. The sequence continues at coordinate 6,861,780 of JBBBDQ010000511.1, forward strand.
GTGGTTCTTGACAAAGTCCAACAGGGAATCTGCAATGTGATCCATCCTGACTTGGTAGCTCAGCTGCAGTCACTTTATCACTGGCGTAATGTGGCCTCCCTCTATCCCTTCTACAAATACCTTCATGGCTTCTGCTTCAACGAGCAGTGTGAATTTAATTGAGCTACTAGACTAGCAACTAGGTCCCACCCTTTTACAGTGAAACCAAAAAAATGTAACTGCAACTTCTACTCTATCAGATTCTTTTCATGTACTTCCCACCTGTGGAATTCCTTTCTTGCTTCCCCAACAGCTACAATGTCCAAGAATTTAAATGTAAGGTCAATTGCCATCTCCTATTTTTCTGACTTACATCCTTTCCCTCATGTTCTTTTCTCTGTCCACTCTACTCTCATTACACTAGTATTCTCATCCTTCTCTTACCCACTTCCTGATACCCCCTATAACTTGGCCCTCTTTCTCATCACTTTCCTCCTATGTAAGCCCCTGCATACCAGTGGCAGTAAAACTACCTTGCTTTGGGTGAAATGATAAAAAACTTTGTTCGGCTATCCAGTTATTCAGTTCTACTAAGTATATTATGCATATTGTCCCTCTTACCTTAAATCTGTCCTGTGAGTATCAGATTTTCGAAACCTGCTTTCCTCATTATGTGTCCTAAAAATTTCAACCTTCTCTTCCTGATGTTAAGCATAATGTTCTTTTTTGTTTTCATTTTCTCTAAAAATTAATTGTTGCTCACATATTTAGTTCACAGTATCCTGAGCATTTTTCTATAGAACCATATTTTTGTTGCTTCAAGTTTTTTCTTCATCTTTGAGCAGATTCACTGCCATATAGGAGGATCAATATCACATAACAGTTTAGTACTTGTTTTTAAAATTTCTAACAAAGCTTTTCTGTTTCTTAATAATCTACTTAGCTTTTAGAATACATTTTTGGTTATCCCAATACCCATTCAGATTTCAGTGTTGCTTTTTTTGTTCCAGATATCTAAAGTTTTGTACTTGTTTAATTTTGGTATCTACAATTTGTAATTTTTATCTCGGGCTACCAACCAGGCATTTTGTCTTCTTGATGTTTAACCCTTTCTTCACTCCCTTACCTGAACCAATATTACTAAAAGTTATACTATTCAGTATAAATTAAGATTCAGCAAAATGAACAAATTAGATAGATTCAAATTTTACCAGGTACATTATTGAAACATATCCTGTTAATCAGTTTCATGCACACATACACATACACACACACACACACACACACACACACACACACACACATTTGTATGAAATTGTTAAATTTAAGTAAGTTAAGCTTAATTTACTTCAAAGTATTTGAATGTAATAAAATTCATTTTTTGATAAACTTTGCAAAAAAAACAAGAAAAAAAACAAATTCAAGTCATTTATCATATACATTCAAATGGATATCATATTTCATTCTAGAATGAAGTTTGCAAATATTTTACACAAAAGAACAACATGCTTTATGCTTTGATATCACAAGGACCTGCATGTTTACCTGTGATAGACAAATCATAATAAAATTCATGTTGAGTTTGCTTATCATAACCAGCATGAGTTATTCTTTATATTTAAATTTCTACTTCTGTAATTTATATCAGATGATTGCAGAGGAAAAAATTCAAAACATTTATATTTCCTTAACAACCAAATATTATTTAAGGGAGCCAATGAAAACAAGCATGCATGTTTTATTTTGGCTGGGGTTGAATTTTGAACTTTTGAACACTTGCTTTTAATTGGTTAAAATTTTGGTTGTTGTCATAGCTGCAATGAAATGCTTGAAATTCAGCTTTAGTTTCTCTCAAAATTCAACTCTTTTTCTCTTTCTTGTTTCTTCAATTTATCTTTCCTTTCGTTATTCTTTCTTTTTTTCTTTCTTTCTTTTTTTCTTTCTTTCTTTTTTTCTTTCTTTCTTTTTTCAGTAGATGCTTTATTAAACAAAGCAAAATCTTACCCTTTTATTTATTCTCATTATATTGCTGTTCAACACTTTCAAGAATGGTGAGTTATGAGACTTAAATATACACATATGTATCTACTTCTATGTGCTGCTCTTCTGGAGTATGTAGGTGATTATGGATCTCTAAAACTATTTCAACCTTCTCTTCCTGATGTCAAGCATAATGTTCTTTTTTGTTTTCATTTTCTCTAAAAATTAATTGTTGCTCACATATTTAGTTCACAGTATCCTGAGCATTTTTCTATAGAACCATATTTTTGTTGCTTCAAGTTTTTTCTTCATCTTTGAGCAGATTCACTGCCATATAGGAGGATCAATATCACATAACAGTTTAGTACTTGTTTTTAAAATTTCTAACAAAGCTTTTCTGTTTCTTAATAATCTACTTAGCTTTTAGAATACATTTTTGGTTATCCCAATACCCATTCAGATTTCAGTGTTGCTTTTTTTGTTCCAGATATCTAAAGTTTTGTACTTGTTTAATTTTGGTATCTACAATTTGTAATTTTTATCTCGGGCTACCAACCAGGCATTTTGTCTTCTTGATGTTTAACCCTTTCTTCACTCCCTTACCTGAACCAATATTACTAAAAGTTATATTCTTTGTAGTTGCAACTCTCTGTTCTGCCATTTATTTTGTTGTAGAGCAGCTGACACCTCGCCAGCACTCTCAAATATAAAATGGTCTGTGGATCGAAATATCAATATAAATAAAGATTAATAGCAGTCAGGAATTCATACTGTCAATGACAGTTTGAAGAGATCAACTGCATGCCTCAGTCGATCACTCGGTCAGACTCTCTGCCTTCAGATGGAGAGGAATCCATTCAAGGCCGCGAGAAATGGTAGAGTCTAATCTGGGAAAAAGCAGACAAGAATTTTTATCCAAGCTTATGGGCTCGATTTTACCCATGTTAATTGATTAAAAAAATGCTGAGGATGCCATGGACGGAATGCGTGAGCAACAATGAGGTGTTGGATAGGATGCAAATGAGAAGAAAACTCAGACTTAACATCAGGAAGAGACAGATGAGAATATTTGTCTATATTTCTGAGATGGGCTAGTATTTCTGCAGTAGATTGGTTGCAAACCAAAGCTATAGAACCCAATTTGTCCTGTTATTTAACCCATAACTGGAGAGAAGAGATGAATTAATACCTTTCCCAAAGGTATTTGCACATAAGTGAGTTCAAGGAATTCAACCGGAATTTGAACTCGGCTCCCTGATTTCTCATTCCGAGCCAATATCCACCAAACCACAACGCACATCCAGACATTGTAAGTTTCATATAAAAAAGATAAGAATAAGAAAGATAAATCGACAAGAGAATATTATCAAAAAATCTGTCGACCTGCGATGCTGAATATTAATATACAGAATTTAAATTATCTGGAATAATTTCTAACTGAAAAATCTATCCATACTAAACAAACATACAAATCAACAGAAAGGTTTACTGAATGACATGAGCTGTCCAGATAAATTAGAAATAAAGTAAATAAATAACATACTTTTCGTACAAAGTGAGAATATTTATTCTTCTCCCTAACATTTCCCATAAGTGATCAAAAGGAAAAAGTTACTTAATATTCAGCCATGTACATTATACAAGTTCATAAAGTTTTTCCAACATAATTCTTTACTTCATTTACTTTGAACAATCAATTATTCAATTGCAAGAAATACAAAATGAAATCTTATAACCAGTCAAACTGCTTTTGCACTAACATATTTTGCACTAACTAAAACACTCTCCCAAATACCATTACAGAATTATAAATGACATATACTGGACTCTCCCATTGTTTTTTCCACATATAAGGCTAGAGCAACTCAGTTCTTAGAATTTAATGGCTGGATTACTCACACATATGACTTGGTTATAGTTGTGAAGGCTTGTGTAGAACCAAAACAGTTTCTGGGAGAGCCAAATACAGATAACGAGGGGAAAAGAGTGTACAATAAGGTCCCCAAACAACCATCCTCAGGTTCTGAATTCAGAGATGTCTTTCCTAGACTAGTTACTATCAAAGGTTATAGGACCCTGTTTGTCCTGCTATTTATCCATAGCTGGTGGGAGAAGAGATGTATTCATACTTTTTCCAAGAGTATTTGTAAATGAGTAAATGCAATGAAGTTGACTAGAATTCAAACACTGCTGTCCGATTCCTCAATCTAAACTACTATCCATTACTCCACTGTGCTCCCAGATCTAAATTCATCAAAAATTAAATTTTTTTTTTTTTTTTTTTTTAATCATCTCACCCCAAGCAAGGCATTCCACTGCCACTATTGCGCATGGGGCTACATAGGGGAAGGTAAAGAGAAGGAGTGGATAGACATAGGGAATGTCAGGAGAAAGGTGACAGATGAGTAAGGATAGTGAGGATGAGGGTCGGGCAGATGGGAAGAGTGCTTGATAGAATGGGAGCAGGTTAGTGTGTTAGGAGGTGTGTATTGACCTTACATTTAAACTCCTGGAGATTGTAGCTGTCGGGGAAGCAATCATTTGGAAGAGAATTCCACAGTCGGGAAGTGCGAGGAAAGAAACTGTTGGAGTAGAAGTTACGGCTGCATTTTATCGGTTTCACTGTAAAAGGGTGGGATCTAGTTGCTAATCTAGTATCTCGTGCAAATTCGTATTTAGGGGGCACCAGTGATCTAAGTTCATCGGAGCAGAAGCCGTGAAAGTATAGTGAAATAATCACTAACATCTTATTTTAACAGATATAATTAGCAAAATTATAAAAAAGTATATTGAAACGCTAAAGAGTAAATTTATTCAATAAAATTGCCATTTGCTTCATCCACAGCCTCAAGACAATTTTGGAATCTTCTACTACTCTTCTTGATGGTCTCCTTGTTTAAGTTGTCCAATGCTGACAACAATCCTTGCTTTCATATTTTTGGTATTACAAGGAGTTTTGTTGATCTCTGGCTCAAATGTGCCCCCCTCAACATAATAATTAAGGGGATTGCACTCTGAGGGAGTTAGGTGGTCAGATATAAGTAGTGATGTGGTTGCAGAAATTGTTTGACAACCATGACTGGGTTCTCTTGCTTGTGTGGCATGGTGCAGAGTCCTGCTGCAAGACACAGGATCTGCCAAAAGCCACCCTCTTGACACAGAGTAGCACTACCTCCTCAAAGCACTTAATAGTCTTCCATGTTGAGCCTGAGGACCTCACCAGCAAATTCAGGAATTCTTTTCTTATCAGAGCAATCAGAGTGAGTTTTCCAAGTTATCATCTAAACTTATTTATAAATGGAACTTTGTCTGTGTGCGTGTGTCCGTGTGTGTGTGTGTCCGTTACCTATAGACTCCGAAACGGCTGAACTGATTTTCTTGAAAATTTACACAGTTGTACTATAAGAGTCTGCAAGTGTTCTTAGCTAGGTTTTATGTCTAAGAACCTCCGATAAATATCAAAAATTGATAATCGAAAAAATTGGGTTATAGAAGGAGTAGTCCGATTTTAATCAAATTTGATATACTCATAGACAAAGACATAAGAAACAATATTCAGAAGTTTCAAGATTGCAGTTCTTACAATAGGGCAGAAAATTGATAATATATATAGATAAAAGGCAAGATTTTTGTGTGTGTGTCTGTTTATCTGCCTCTATGTCTGTATTTTTTCAGCCCTTTTATTTTAGTTTTTGCTTCGGGTTTGGCTCTAAGTAGGTATAATTGTACTTCTTAGTCTCAGCCGTGATACCATTTACTCAGAGGACTTATTTAGCCTTCAAAATACAGTTTATGACAAAAAAAACTTATTTGATATCAATACCAGGAAATCAAAATTTGACTTGCATTCATTCATTTTTCTTTCAGTCTATGGTTTCGCTTTAACTGGAAACAACTATTACATTTTAGTCTTTCGTGCCAATGTCCAAAGAGTCTGAGCTCCGGGACCATGGATCAGTTTTAAAGCTTTCATTACACTCGAGCAATGCCGGACTATACTGCTAGTACCTTTATAATCCTCATTAGACTCATCTAAGTCTTTCCAAATCCTGTGCACTGTCTTCCGATTTACAACAAACACTCTGAAATGCACATACTAGAAAATTCTGTTTCCAAATTTTGGGTAGAGTAAATGGCGTCATACTGCTCTGTTTTGTTGTTATTATTTAAGAAAATTTTTTAAATCCTTTCGAACATGTTCAAAGTTTTAGTTAAAATTTCATTTTTTTTTTCGTTGACGATTCACGCTATGTTTACGTAAGGTGACTATTAAGAAAATGGAGTCGATTGAGTAAAATGATTTTTGGGGCAAGCAAATTTTTCCTTATTATTGACCGCTGGCCAAGTGATTTCTTTTACAAATCTCAAAGATTATATATATATATATATATATATATACACACACACACACATACACACATATATATGTTAGGTCAAATGAATTTATAATAATAAATATCCATTGCCCTATCTTTATATTGAGCATTTTTAAATTTATGTTTTGAACATAGCAATTTTATTCTTCGTTCTTCTTCATTTGAATATGTATATTTGTATACACATACAACACACACACACACACATTCACACATATATAATCATATCTATATTTATAATTTATATATATATATATATATATATATATATATGTACAAATCTATACTCATATATATATGCAAGAAATTAACTTATCTGATGATAAAGTCAATTAGGTTTTTTGGGATGACTTTTTTCAGAGGTATGGTTCTGCTAGTTTTAATTCTTGTCTGGATTGTTCTTTCAAATTACTTTTTTCTTTCATTCTTTCTTTGTCTCTTTCTAGCAGTATCTACTTCATGCATTCTTCCTAATTTTCTTTCTTTTTTTCGTTAATATCTTTTTATTTTCTAATTAATGTTCTCGTGGTATTTCAGTGCTTAAATTGTGCTAAAATTTTCTCATTTGAAATTGTTAATTTTTTTATATTACCTTTTCTTCCTTTGTTCTTCTTTTCTTTAATATTCTGCTACTGTACCAGTTGGCCATTCACGCTTGCTTCTTGGCATTCAGCTTTGTCTCTTTACATTCCCACTTAATATATTAAAATGTTAGTTAAACATCAGTCAGTCAGTTAAGTGCCATCCGTGATACACGCTTGGGCAATCATGTTTAGAAAGAGACATGACTGACTGGGCAGAACATTATCCCGCAGTAGGTTGCCATTGTTTTCTGTGGTAGACTGGTTGCCGACCAAGGCTATAGAACCCAATCTGTCCTGCTATTTAACCCATAACTGGAAGGAAGAGACGGATTAATACCTTTCCCAAGGGTATTTGCACGTAAGTGAATACAATGGATTCAACTGGAATTTGAACTCGGCTCCCTGGTTTCTCGTTCTGAGCTGATATTCACTCTCTTGGTAGCCAATTCACTTGCTCAAATAAGTTATTCTGATTGACATTCATAGAAATTAACTTAACTGATGAGGAAACTGGTTGTTTTTTTTTTTTTTAGATGATTTTTCCAAAGTTATTGCTCGACCAGTTTTTATTCTTCTTTTAATCTGTAATGGATACCTTGATTAATTAAGAATTTAGAACTTAAGAATTTTTTGTTTTTAACAGGAGTAGATAGACTTTCCTATCACCTGTTACATACGCCACCCACTTCTCTTAAACAGTAGAGGTTCATCCCTTGTTTCCTGTTTAGGTTTCTTTCCTCTACCCAGGCCTTAATAGTAGTGCTGTAATGAGTTTTTTTATGTTATGAGTGAATAATGACATCTCTTCATATTGAGGGTACTGGCTTGGCAGTTCTCCAGTTGCTGCTTCCCAACTGATAGTTAGGAGCTCAAATTCTGGCATAGCATCTATAAAGGCTGCTCTGATCAATAGTCGAATAATATTGATGTTCTTGCAGTGCGATGTTGTGTATGGTTGGGTATCCTGCAAGCACCTGAATATGTAAACCAGGCTCTTGTTAATATTTGGGAAGGTTGAGGCATGGCTCTAGACATCTCAAAAGTATTTGACAAAATTTTGTATGCTGAACTTCTATACAAGCTTCAGGGTATTACTAGATGATTGATTTAATTCAATTATTTCTATAAAATCATGAAATGAATGTTGTTTTGAACAGGCATGCTTCTAGATCATTTCACATGAAGATGGGTGTCTGCCAAGACTCTATTCTAGGTCCTATGCTGTTTCTGAACTTTATCAAGTAGGCATTTATGCAGATGACATCACTATTAACTCTTGTCTCAGTAGGAAATCTGCCAAAGCTGACAAAGTAAACTTGGCTGCTGACCTCCATTCAATGGTTAACTGAGGCTGGAAACGATTCATAAATTTAAATACGTCCAAAACAAAACTACTCTCCTTTAACAACCACAGACAAATTTCCCTGCCATGAGCATGGCTGTTGATAATCTCCTGCAGAGCAACACTTTTTGCCACCTTGGCTTCACTTTTTCAGCCAACCTGAAGTGAAATGATGACAATGAATCAATAGCTGCACCTTTTGCTAGGAAAGATGAATCACTGTGTTGTACCAGACAATTTTTCTAATCAGAATCTATCTTGTACATTTATAAATCTACCATTTGTCTATGCATTGAATACTGTTGCCATATCTGGTTGGATGCTCCTGCTATTCATCTTGAGGTTTTTATCTACAATGTAATTGATTGTGACTTGGCATCTCAACTTCAATTGTCTTCTCAATAACAAGACATGGCTTTTCTCTGTCTTTTTTCTTTTTTAATCGTATCACCCCGAGCAAGGCGGTAATGCCACTGATGTGCAGGGGGCTACGTAATATTGAAAAGATTGGAAAAGAGAAAACCAGAAACCACATCCTAAACAGGGAACAAGGGATGAGCCTCTTAACCTGTTCAATAGACGTGGGTGAAGTGTGAACCGGGCAATAGATAGATCTATCTACTCCAATTGAAAAAACAAAGTGAGAAGATTGGTAAAGAGAAAGCCGGAAACCACATCCTAAACAGGGAACAAGGGATGAGCCTCTTAACCTGTTCAATAGATGTGGGTGGAGTGTGAACCGGGCGATAGATAGATCTATCTACTCCAATTGAAAAAAAAAAAGTTTCCTACAAATATTTTCATGGCAACTGCTCTGCTCATCTTTTTTTCCTGGTGCTCTGATCACATAAATTTAAGCATGCTACTAGATTAGCATCCATATCCCACCCTTGTAACATTGAAATAGTGACATGCATCATCCACATCTACTCGAAAAGTTTCTTTTCTTGCACTTCCTGCCTGTGGAAGTCCCTTCCAATTTACTAGCTTCCCTGATAGCTACAATCTCAAAAAAGCAACATCAATTGCCATTTTCCATCTTCATGAATCTAGTTCATCATTTACCTTTTCTTCAATACCCCCTGTAACATTTTGTTTCTCTCACTGTAACCTACTGCATACTAGAAATGGTCCTGCCCTGTTTATGATGAAATGATTATTTGTGTACATATATATATATATATATATATATATATATATATATATATATATATATAGTCATTCGCAGACAGATCTGTTTCGCTGTATCACAGCTCATCAGTACAGTTAGACAGCCATTGCTTTTTACCCAGGATTGAAATATATATATATTTCTTATTTTCAAGTATTATTTTGTTAAACATAAGGTCAACACTGTAACTTTTACATGGAGAACGACTTTTTCAAATATACAAGAGCCATCTCTTGTATTTAATATCTGCAAATATAGGTCATATAAAAAAAAATTAAAAGTAAACAAATAAATTTTTAGCTAATTGTATTCCAGCTGTCTAATGTGGTTAATGATTGAAAAAAACACAAGTAAGAGGTTTAAAGCTTAAAATTTCTGTTGAATATTCTATATTTTTCTGGATTACAACTTTAAGCAAAACGGTCCAAGAAGGTTTTAACCAGAAAGAAATGATTATAATTGTCTGAAATATTTAGAAGGCAGTCTGAAGTTTATTTAAACTTCTTTAGAACATAACTATAATGGACTCATGTTGATGGTTATAATACAGTTATAAATACAGTATATATATATATATATATATATATATATATATATATATATATATAGAGAGAGAGAGAGAGAGAGAGAGAGAAAGAGAGAGAAAGAAATTATATATAAATATATATATATGTATATACAGTAAATATATGTATATTTTTTCATATGTAATAAATATTGGCTTTATAAATAAATTTATTATATTGAGTCTTCTGGCTGGATCAGTTTTTAATAATTAATATTAATAGGATACATTTGGGATTTTCCTTCAATCAAGCTGCTTCTTTTTGAATTTCTTTCTCTCTCTTTCTATATATATAAATATATTAAACTGAAGATATGTGTGTATCAGTGTGTGTGTATATCTATGTGTATATCCTCACTGATTTCTATTAACTTATACTTACACATTTTTCATCCAATTTGTTTCAAAACTTACATACCCCTCACAAATTTATTGAAGTGGACATTCATTTTGTGCAGCCAACCCAGAAGCAAACTTCCAACATTTGTCCAATCCCCATTTTGTCTTACTGCATTGACTGAAGTTGCACCTATCAGCGCTACAAATAGGCACTGCCAACTATCCCCCTTCTGCATCATGGCACATTTCCCCTTACAAAGACTAGTGCTTAAATTGCCCATGGGAATTCTTATTCTTCCCATCCTGTGCAATGCCGGGTACTTACTGCTAGTAACAAATAGATGGTATAATGGACAGTTTTTCTGATAACTAAATTTTCCTTATGAGCTGAAATCTGAACATTAATTTATGAAGAGACTGCATGCCATGAACTGTCACTTGAGTTGTGAATATTTATGTTTTACATTGAAAATAATATTTTGTACAATGTTTTTTACTAAAATCATAACTATGGATTGACAAAAGTGAAAGAAAAAAATCAATTAGCATAAAAATTAAGAATAAAATAATTTCTAAATATGAAAGTGGTGAAAGTATTATCAAACCTAGTGATGATTATGAAATACTAAAACCAACAATTTGTACCATACTCACTAATAAAGACAAATTAAAAAAAATGGTTGGGATTAAAGTAAATTTGGAATTACCATTCTTAATAACTTTGAAGAGATTGAATTTTGACTTTTAGTATTGATTAAAGAAAAAACTTACTAGTTATAGCATAATTAAATCAAAAAGGTATGCAAAAACATTGCATTGTATAATGTTGACTTTGAAGCTAATGCTCACAGTGGAATTGATACTACAAAGTTGGATTTTGTTGATTCAATTTGTTTTTGTATTTATTTGTTCTTTATGTATATATTTATTTATTTGCTATAATTTGTGCATTTTACATCTTTTATATCTAATCTAAATCTAAATTTATTTATAAATGGAATTTTGTGTGTGTGTGTGTGTGTGTGTGTGTGTGTGTGTGTGTGTGTGTGTGTGTGTGTGTGTGTGTGTCCCTTACCTGTAGACTCAGAAATGGCTGAACCGATTTTCTTGAAAATTTACACAGTTGTACTATAAGCGTCTGCAAGTGTTCTTAGCTAGGTTTTGTGTTGAGGTACCTCTTGATAAATATCGAAAATTGATAATCGAAAAAATCGGGTTATAGAAGGAGTAGTCCGATTTTAATCAAATTTGATATACTCATAGACAAAGACATAAGAAACAATATTCAGAAGTTTCAAGGTTGCAGTTCTTACAATAGTGCAGAAAATTGATAATATATATATATATATATAAAAGGCAAGATGTTTGTGTGTGTGTCTGTTTATCTGCCTGTATGTTTGTATTTTTTCAGCCCTTTTATTTTAGTTTTTGCTTCGAGTGTGGCTCTAAGTAGGTATAATTGTAGTTCTTAGTCTCAGCCATGATGCCATTTACTCAGAGGAGTTATTTAGCCTTCAAAATTCAGTTTACGACTAAAAAATCTTATTTGATATCGATAATAGGAAATCAAAATTTGACTTACATTCATTTTTCTCTCAGTCTATGGTTTTGCTTTAACTGGAAACAGCTATTGCTTTTTAGTCTTTCGTGCCAACGTCCAAAGAGTCTTAGCTCCAGGACTATGGATTAGTTTTAAAGCTTTCATTACACCCGAGCAATGCCAGGCTATACTGCTAGTTATTATAATTGGCCAGTAGTGAAACAGACTTTTTAAAGAAGTATTAAACTCTACGATGTAGGAGTTATAAGTATATCATGTTGAAACACTGGTTTTCGTATAATCACCAAAATTAAGAAATGTTGAGTCTGAAAATGTTCAGTGCTTAGACGGATTTAGTTTGATTTGATTTGTTTAATAGAAGTAACAACTCCTTCTTCTTCTTCTTCTATGTGCCCTGTCCCTTCAGAATGTAGGCGACTACAGCTTTCCATGTCTCCCTATCCCTGGTGGCTCTTAGCACGCCTTCTCCTGTTACACCATGTAACCCTTGTTCCATCATCCACCTGATCAAGTCCTTCAAATATGTTATCTGTTGCTTTCCCCTGTCTCTTTTTTCCCTCTATCTGGCCTGTTAGTATCAGGTTCTCCAAGCCCTCCTTCCTCAATTCATGTCCCAGGAACTTCAGCTGTCTCTTCCTGATGCTCAGTATTAATTTCCTTTTTGTTTTCATCATTTCTGACCTCATCATTGCTCACATGCTCCATGATGTTCACAGCATCCTTCTGTAGAACCACATTTCAGTTGCTTCAAGTTTTTCCATCATCTTTCATGATATTGTCCAGCATTCACTGTCATATTGAAGAACTGACAACACATAGCAATCCAGTACTCTCTTCCTTGTTTCTAGCGAAATTGTTCTGTTTCTTAATACTTTACCCAACTTCTGGAATGCTTCCTTCACCATGCCAATTCACCTTCAAATCTCTTTCTGTTATAACACTTTCCAGGTATTTAAATTTTTGTACCTGCTTGAGGAATGGCTCAATGACAAATGTGCAAAAGTAGAGAGACTGAGCAGGCATAATAAAGCAAACATGCATAAAGAAATAAAAGAACTGGCAAGACAAAAAACCTGCTCTTCAACAGGATGTATAAAATCCAAGGATGGAACAATCATATTGGAGAAAAAGGAAATACTGCAATGATGGGAAGAATATATAAAAGATCTTTTCCACGACAAGGAAGAGTAACCGATAATACACAAAGATGAGGACGGACCGAAAATATTAAAGTGTGAAGTGGAATCTGCAATAGCCAAACTGAATAGAAACAAAGCAGCTGAACCAGATGGCATAGTCATAGAGCTGCTGATAGCCCTGGAAAAATTTGGCATCGAGAAAATTTATATAAAATTTATAATAGTGGTGTAATAGCAGATGACCTCAGCAAGTCAATCTTCATAGCACTGCCTAAGAAGCCAGGAGCAAACGAGTGCAAACTCCACAGAACCATCAGTTTAATGAGCCATATAACAAAACTGATCGTCCAAATCCTGATGAATAGAGCGAGAAGCAGAATCAGGCCAGAGATAGGACAAAAACAACTCCTTCTGGGTCATTTAATGACAAAATTTAATTCCCTTGGAAGTTTTTGGTAATTTCTTTTACTATTAAAATTTATTGCTAGAATTTTTTAGTATAAGAATATATTTTTATAGTGTTTTGTTTTTATTTGGTAGTTATTTGCCCATAGCAGGGACCCTAACAGGTGCTACCACTCTGGGTTTGAGTGAATCTGGGAACAACAGAAATTAAGATGTGCCAGATGTAGTTTATCATCATATTCAGAACACAACTAGATGGGTGACTCTTTGAAAATGCCAGGTGCTGACCAGGTTTGATGTGCTTAAATTTAGTGATTGCATGAGAATCTGCGTTTCAACATGATGTAGCCGTAAGCCTTTGTATTCTGTGAACCATAGTGCAAAAAAAAATATGCTTTTATGTTGAACTTGGGTGGGGCTTAGAATGGATTACTTACAATTACACATGTCATAAGCAATTTGGTTATAAAAAAACAGGAATCCAGAACAGATTATATTTGTATATAACCCCCACTGTAAGTTATAAAATCTGAATAATGGAAATTTATGCATTTATAAAAGTATGTGTGGCAATTCTTGTTTGTCTTTGAAAAAAAATTATTGAGAAAACTTCTTTATATTTTCCCACCAAAACTTTATTTCTTTTACCAAGAGAATTTTATAGTTCATAGACTGATAACCTTTGCCTCTTATCAGATGAAGTCATTATAATACATTGTGTTTGGCATGGAGGGTGACAGGGGTGATCTACTCTCATTTGATAATCTGATTTAACCACACCTATTTTTTTGTGTGTGTGTATACAAGTGTGACACAGAGACAGAATAAAAAATGTTTGAATTAGTGATGGTAGAAAATAAAAAAGTTGGTAATATATATATGTATATATATAAATATTTGTCTATATTTCTGAGAGTAGGTATTTACATTATTTACATTGTTATTCAGACTGTTGTCCCCTCATCTTTATTGTCATATTCACAACATTTCAGTTGTATGCACCGAGCTTCTTCAGGTGATTGGACATATAGTGCAGTAGATTAAAGCGCTGGTTGGATCTTGACCCAAAGAGTTGTGAGTTTAGTACTTGGTGACAGCAGTCACTAACAAAAATTTAGAGGGTCAAATTAAATGGAGATAACTAAAATATCTGGAAGTAGCATGACTCATGGAATGAGAACAATCTACCCCAGTGATCAAAATAAAGGATTTGATTTAAAATTCTAATCACCTGAAGAAAGTCTAAGCATACAATGGCTGAAACATCATGAATATGACAATAAGGATAAGAACAATAGTACGGACAATGTAAATAATATAAGAGAGAGAGAGAGAGAGAGAGAGAGAGAGAGAGAAAAGTCACTTTGACGTGGAGTAATGGTTAGCAAGTTTGTCTTACTAGATCAATTATGACTAAGTAGTGAATTTGATTCTCACTAGGCACTCCCAACTTTCGGCCTTGTGCTACATCTAAGGTATGTCTATTATATCTGGGCACTTCAACATAGTGTAATGGTTAATGAGCTTGTCCTGCTAGATCAGTTATGACTATTAGTTTGATTCTCACTGGGTGGTCCACACTTTTGTCTTAGTGTCACATCTAAGCTACACTTTTCTGGGTGCTTCCTTCTCTTGGCATTTTGCCACAACTAAACTATGCTAAGTAAATCATTATATATGAAAGAGAGAGAGAAAGAATGGAGATGAGAATCAACACTGCATAGTGACAATCAGTTCCATGCCCCAATGTGAAAATTGCATTAAAGCATGAAACTGATGGAATACAAAGGAAATGTGGATACAGTATTTACCTTATTTGAACTATTGTCCTCATCTTTGTTGCCATTTGTATGACGTTTCGGCCGCTGTAAGCTCCGGCCTTCTTTAGGTGCTAGGAATTTCAAACAGAACCCTTTATTACAATCAGTGGGGTATATCATTTCCATACTTTTGTGTTGAGCCTCTTTTTAGTAGTCATGAGTTATCTCCCTCTAACCCTGTAAATTACTTGTTCACCACTGCTGTAGCATGGTATTGAACTCTTTGCAAACAAAGATGAGGACAATAGTTCAAATAAGGTAAATACTGTAAATACTACTTCATCTCAGAAATATAAATGAAATGTGAGTAGTTTGTTACAATGTAAGTGGTGTGACGGATCCTTGCTGTGAAGGTTAAAAATGGTGGAACCAAAGAATGTAGTTTGCCCAAGCACTTTCAGTGACAGTAGTGATAGAGCAGCAAGAGGCTTACCACATTCTGCTTTTGAAAGAGAAGTTGGAGGCTGAAAAAAAATTCTTCTCAACAGTCTATTTTGATAAATGCTCTACTTCTGATATTGACCACTAAGAGATCTAAATTTATCTTGGAGAGATATAAATCTTGAGGTTAAATTGTATAGTGTATTATTATATGTTAAAATCATTCAAAAGTAAATATAAATTCAATTCCTTGGTAAGAACTGTTCCAGTCTTGCTTTAAAGATCTCCCACACACATAGCACTATGGCATTTAGTGCTATGAACTTGTTAAATTAGACTTGAGAAGATGAAAAAGTATGAACCAACTTTTAAAGGCCATCAAGTGCAATATACATTTGAGTGAAACAAAAGAACAAATTTGGTTTAAGCATGAGTTGAGATCAAATCTGGCCTAGTCAGTTGCATTTACTTTCACACAAATGCTTTTGGGAATGGCATAAATCCATTTCTTTTCTTTCTAGTTATATGCTAAATAGCAAGGTAGACTGAACTCTCAAACAAGAAACAAGGTATCTATTGCTTCTTGTTTGAGATTTGGTTTCCAGCTCCTCTTCTTTATTTTTTAATCATTTCACCCCAAGCAAGGTGATATCGCCACTAATGCGCAGAGAGCTACATAAGAGAGTAAAATTTTAGGCTGGAGGAGAATGAAGAGAAAGATGAACAAAGTACAGGAGGTGTCAGAAGAATGTGAACACAGTTGCAAAGGTAGAGAGAAATAAAAATAACAAGATACAAAGGGTGATGTAAAAAGGACTGGAGTCAAGTGAATAAGAAATGGGAACTGACATTGCTTTTAAATTCCTGGAGGTTGTAGCAGTCAGGAAAACAAGAGAGTTCCACAGGCAGAAAGTGTGAGAAAAGAAGCTGATGGAGTAGAATTGTCAGCTGCATTTGATTGATTTAAGTGTAAAAGAGTGGGATCTTGTTGCCAGTCTAGTTGCATGAGTAAATTCTTGTGGTGGGGGTACCAGTGACTTAAGTTCATCGGAGCAGAAGCCATGAAAATATTTGTAGAAGAGACAGAGGGAAGCCACACCCCGCTGGTGAGAAAGTGGCTGGAGTCGAGCTGCCAGGTCAGGACCAATTACATTACAGATTCTCTTTTGGAGCCTGTCAAAAACACTGAGATGAACAGCAGGGGATGAATGACTGTATAGAAGAATTAAAGAATTTTAATTTTTTAAAATCTACTTTTAAATGTCAATAGAAAGGGCAAGAGAAGAATATGAACACAGGAGTGAAGACAGTTATGAAGGTAGAGAGAAAGGAAAAGAACAAGATACACAGGGTGATGTAGAAAGAGTGAAGACAAAGACGAACCAGCTAGAGGGGGTGAAAGAGAAAGGGTAAGAGAAGGATATGAACACAGGAGTGAAGACAGTTATGAAGGTAGAGAGAAAGGAAAAGAACAAGATACACGGGATGATGTAGAAAGAGTGAAGACAAAGACGAACCAGCTAGAGGGGGTGAAAGAGAAAGGGTAAGAGAAGGATATGAACACAGGAGTGAAGACATTTATGAAGGTAGAGAGAAAGGAAAAGAACAAGATACACGGGGTGATGTAGAAAGGGCTGGAGTTAAGTGGATAAGCGATGGGAAATGATTTTGCATTTAAATTTCTGGAGGTTCTAGCCGTCTGGAAAGCAAGTATATGGAAGGGAGTTCCACAGGCGAGAAGCGCGAGAAAAGAAGCTGATGGGATAGAATTGTCGTCTGCATTTGGTTGATCTAACTGTAAAAGGGTGGGACCTTGTTGCCCAAGTAAATTCTTGTGGAGGGGGTACCAGTGACTTAAGTTCGTCGGAGCAGAAGCCATGAAAATATTTGTAGAAGAGACAGAGGGAAGCCACATCCTGCTGGTGAGTAAGTGGCTGGAGTCGAACTGCCAGGTCAGGACCAATAACATTACAGTTCCTCCTTTGGAGCCTGTTGAGAACACTGAAATGAACAGCAAGGGTACCTAACCAGATATGACAACAATATTCTATGCACGGACGGATGATTGATTTGCATATGTGCAAGATGGAATCAGGCGGAAAAAACTTCCTGGCCCGACACAGTGATCTAACCTTCCTAGCAGTGGATTTAGCTATTGACTCAATGTAATGATTCCACTAGAGGTGTTCAAAAGACGGGGATGGGGTGTGATTATATATATATACTTGATTTAGAAATGATTTATTTCGCACAACCTTGGTTTTAACCTTTTGATATTTTTTATAACTGATTTTCTGTTTTTCAAACATACAAACAAGGATTATTTATGAATGCTCAAACTGAATTTTTAAACAACCAAAAATTTTCAAAATTAAGGTGGAGTTACTTAAGAATCTTAAAACACTTTCATCCATGTTTGTATGATTCTAATATGTATTTATAGATGCGATTACATCTGAACATTACTTTTGACCTTTCATTTAGTAACTTTTTTTTTTTTGTTCAGCATAATGACCAGCTTTTCCTTCTGGCACAATCTGTATAAATCACCTCCGTTATATGGTTTGTATTGCCTGATGATACTGAAAGGTTGAAACCTAGGTTGCAGAAATAACTCTTTTCCAAATAAAAAATATTCAAAAGTTCGACAATATAAATGTATTGAACACTTTTTAATACAAATGTGCACTGGTCTAATTTAATTATGACAAAAAAACTAATTATATATAAGTCATTCAACATCATTGAATTAATCCTTTTTTAATTTATATTTGCTCTGTAATATTTTATTACATGGAGCTCTCTTCCTGTATCATTTTTTAATATTAAAATAAAATTTTTAATATTAATTAGGATCGGGTTTTTGGAATTTACCTTCCTGCTTTTTTCACTTGGATTAAAGTATCTGAATTAAAAAAAAAAATATATATATATATATATATAAACCATCTGCAAACAGCTTGTTTAGCTGTATCAAAGCACTTCAGTATGGCTAGATTAACTGTTTGCCTCAAGATAATTTGTCAACAGCCAGAGATTCACTTACCATATATGTATAACACACACACACACACACACACACACACACACACACACACACACACACACACACATATGTATATATATATATGTTATGACTTTTTGTAAAATAATTGATTTCCTGTATCATAACTCCATGAACTTTTGTTAAAAAATAATGAAGGGTTCAATTCAGTTTAATTTAAAAAAGAAATAACACTGACATCCTATTTTGAAAAATATATTTAACAAAATTACATAAAAATGTCTTGAAATACTATGTTTAATAAAATCACCATTGGCTTCAATCACAGCCTTCAGACAACTTTGGAATCTTCTGCAACTCTTCTGGACAGTCTCCTTGTTTAAGTTAGTGAATGCTGCCATAATACTTGATTTTAGTTTATCTTTGGTTTTACAAGGAGTTTTGTTGGTCTCTCGCTCAACTGCATCCCACGCATAATAATCAAGGGGGTTGCAGTCTAGGAAGGTGTAGGAATCCATGTTGAGGCTGAGGCCCTCAACAACAAATTTGGGTGTTATTTTCTGATCAGAGTGATATTTCTAAGCTGCTGTATCTTCGTAATCACCATTAGACTCATCCAACTCTTTCTGCATCCACTTCACTGTCCTCAAATTAACACCCAAACACCCTGAAATGTTTGTATTGGAGCTTCTGGTGTGAGTACATCATGCTGTTTCCAAATTTAAATTACATCATGGTGCTCTTTTTCTCACAGATGGTGGCCAACTGACTCTACTCTAATGTGCAGTTGATCAAATCAAAACAAACAACGCATATGCACAAAATTAAAAATAAAATGGTGATAATTTACCCACTGCACCCTATACTGTAGCAATGGAGGCACAGTAGAGTAATGGATATTGCTTCAAATTGAAAAGTCAGAGAGATCAGTTCAAATTCCAAATGAATTCATTAACTTACATGTTACTTGGGAAATGTATGAATCTATCTCTTCTTTCCACATCAGTGGGTAAATAACAGGACAGACTAGGTCCTATAGCCTTGAATGGCAAAACATCTAGGAGAGAAACAACTCTTAATTCAAAATCTGTGGAGGGTCATTTGGGGATGTAGTAAATATTGTGCACCTGTTTTCTGTATACAGATCTTCCAAAATGTCTACTTTGTTTTGCACAAGCCTTCACCATTATAATCAAATGATATGTGCAGGTAGCCTGGCTGTTGGTTCTAAGGAGTGACTCATACATAAAAAAACAAAAACAAGAGAGTCTAGTATATATATATATATATATATATATATATATATATATATATATATATATATATACATTACCGGTCATAATTATTAGGCCACCCCAGTGTTTTAAAGAATTGATGTATTTCATACTATTTTTTAGTATTTATTGCCAAGTGAATAATTGTAAATGAAAATAGAATGATTCTTTTGAATATGTGCATCAAATGAATTTATAAATATTTAATCATTACCTATAGTGCAGTTCCATCAATGAAAGAATGAAGAAAATTTAGGTCAATTCGGATGAGTTCATCTTTACTTCCTTGCCTTGTAAAATTTTGCAAAGTAATAATAAAAAAAGAACCATTCTATTTTCATTTAGAATTATCCACTTGGCAATAAATACTAAAAATAGTATGAAATATATAATTTCTTTTAAAAAACTGGGGTGGCCTAATAATTATGGCCGCTAGTGTATATCTGAAAAGAAGATTGAATGTTGTATTCTTTTTTTAAACTAGCATGCAAAGTAGGGAAAAATGGTATCCTGGTATGGCTGTTACTGTGGCCATAGGAATGTTTTGATACCTGACTTGACATCCTTTTTGTTGTGTTTTTGCTGCTTGGTAATATTTATGCATCTGACATTAAAGCATACTGGGAAATCACCATAGTAACTAAAACAGACTCTTGTTAACAAATTAATCCAAACTTGTCCAGCCTCATAACCATCACTGGCTGCTATTAACCCGCTACACAGGAAGCTTAGAGATTTCTTAGGACTTAATACTTTTTATATCTATATTTTATCAATCTAATCTCACTATGCTGTGTGTTTGTTACCATAACAAAGCAAAAATATCATAAAACAATTTGTGTGTTAACTCCATCAGCCATAATGTCATACCAGTGATGATAATAACAACAACAATTCATGGATACTTTTCACATCCTTGCATAGATTTTTGTCTACACAGTGGCAATATATTTTTCTCTCTAATTGCATGACATGGTTATAGACATGTACGTCTATATGCATGAGAGAACTAGTAAAATAACAAGTGAGGTGGAAAGTAAAAGAGACAAGAATTCTTTGCATTGCCAGTATAGAGTATCAGGGTGGAATATCAGAATTCTTTGCATTGCCAGTATAGAGTATCAGGGTGGAATATCTAGAGAATGGTTAAATCAATTATATAGTTAACCAAATATTATTCCATTCTTTAGAGTCGGTTTCATTTAATGGGGATGTGCGTTGTGGTGCAGTGGATATCGACTCGGAACGAGAAATCGGGGAACCGAGTTCGAATTCCAGTTGTATTCATTGCATTCACTTACGCGCAAATACCCTTGGGAAAGTTATTAATCCATCTCTTCCTTCCAGTTATGGGTTAAATAAAAGGACAGATTGGGTTCTATAGCCTTGGTCGGCAACCAGTCTACCGCAGAAAGCAATGGCAACCTACTGCAGGATAATCTTCTGCCCAGTCAGTCATGTCTCTTTTGAGACATGATCGCCCAAGCGTGTATCGCGCATGGCACTTAACTGACTGACTGAATGGGTAATTTGAATGAATAAATTGTTATACGTTTAGGGAGTAGTTTTGTGTATGTATGTGGTATGTACACTTGGGCAACAATACTTCAAAAAAGGTATACTTTTAATTTTTTTAATTTCATTTAGCTATATGAGATATGCAGCAACATGTTTTGGAAAAGATAAAAATTATGGATGATGTAGTCAAAGTAGTTATGACGACAAATACAAACAAATGAAGGTGAATTGCTAAAATGGTCATGTGACATAAGTAGATGTCAGATTTACATTTTTCTTTTTAATCATATCAACCCAAGCAAGGCAGGACTGCCACTAGTATGCAGGAGGTTCTTCTTCTTCTATGTGCTATGTTCCTTCAGGACACAGACGATCATGGCCCTCCACATCTTCCCTATCCCTGGTGGCATGCTTTCTCCTGTTACCTACCCAAACTCCACTCTGTCATCCTTTTTCTCAGCCCTGTTAACCACTGCTTTCCCCTATCTCCCTTTCTTTTAATCTGACCTGTGAGTATCAGATTCTCCAAGCCCTCCTTCCTCATTACATGTCCCAGGAACTTTAGGGAAAAGTATGAAATCATTTCCCCAGCTATGAGTTAAATAGCTGTTCTCTTTAACCTTAGTTGGTAAGGAAAAGAAAAACTGGATTCAAAACCAGTTGGACATTGGGCTGGTAATTCCACCACTTAAAAATATGACTTGTTATGAAAGCTACAAACAGTGTCACCTGGTATGGTGAGGCTGTGGAACATACACTATAAGGAATGAAAAGGTCACATCTCATCTACTCTTTCTCTCTCTAAATGCAACAGACACTTTATTCTATTCTATATTTGCATATACCTATTTTTATTAGTTCTAACTTTATATACAATATTTCTATCTTACCTGTAAGTCTAGTTTTGCAACATTTCTTATGCAGGACCATATTTATGGAGCTCTTTGTCGGAAAAAATCTTTTGTTTGTGGCATGTGAAATTTACACAATAATAATAATAAAAAGAAGTAAAATGGCAGATGTTTCCAGTTACTTAGAGTTAATATATTGGCTAAATATAATTGTTTATGAAAACAAATATCTTTTTAAAAATATTCAGTTTTATTAATTTGTTTGTAAATATTACTTATGCTGTAATAATTCAGAAGTAGATTTTTTTTTTTAGTATATACAACGGAGTGTTAAAAACACCCTTTGCCCAACCCACTTTTCAAAATCAGACCAAATGACTAAACATTAGAATTCTTTGGCAGGCTGAAAAATTTTCAGAACCTCCTCAAAGATATCTAAACTTATTTATAAATGGAACTTTGTGTGTGTGTGTGTGTGTGTGTGTCTGTCCATTACCTATAGACTCCAAAATGGCTGAACCGATTTTCTTTAAAATTTGCACAGTTGTACTATAAGCATCTGCGAGTGTTCTTAGCTAGGTTTTGTGTCCAGGTACCCCCGATAAATATCGATAATCGAAAAAATTGGGTTATAGAAGGAGTAGTCCAATTTTAATCAAATTTGATACACTCATGGACAAAGACATAAGAAACAATATTCAGAAGTTTCAAGGTTGCAGTTCTTACAATAGGGCAGAAAATCAATAATATATATATATATAAAAGGCAAGATGTTTGTGTGTGTGTCTGTTTATCTGCCTGTATGCTTGCATTTTTTCAGCCCTTTTATTTTAGTTTTTGCTTCGGGTTTGGCTCTAAGTAGGTATAATTGTAGTTCTTAGTCTCAGCCATGATACCATTTACTCAGAGGAGTTATTTAGCCTTCAAAATTCAGTTTACGACAAAAAAACTTATTTGATATCGATACCAGGAAATCAAAATTTGACTTACATCCATTCATTTTTCTTTCAGTCTACAGTTTCGCTTTAATTGGAAACAACTATTGCTTTTTAGTCTTTCGTGCCAACGTCCAAAGAGTCTGAGCTCCAGAACCATGGATTAGTTTTAAAGCTTTCATTAAACCCAAGCAACATCGGGCTATACTGCTAGTCTTATAAATTATTAAATTCTTGGTTAATTATTAAAATCATTAGTCAAACACAGCTGAAAAAAAGAAGTTCTTTTACCGTTTTTATATTTAACTTCAAATCATGCCAAAACAAGAAAGTGTAATAATCGCATTTAATCTGTAGGATCATCCCACTTTGTCTGCCAGAGAACTTCTCCTAATGCCTATTAGGTGGCATTGTATAAGACGACATAAAAAGAAATGACACAGAACCTCTTCCTATTCTTTCTTTCTTTAACCACAGGATGTCATAGTAGTGACAAGTTATGTCTTGTTTCTCCATCAGGGAAACTTTTCAGTTTTAACCAAACCATGTTGCATATCTCTCTCTCTCTCTCTCTCTCACACACACACACACACACACACTCTCTCTCTCTCTCTCTCTCTCTCACACACACACACACACACACACTCTTTCTCTCTCTCTCTCTCACTCACACACACATGCTCTCACTCACTCTGACACACACACACTCTCATACACAAACACACTCTCACTCACTCTCTCACATACTCTTTCACTCTCTCACATATACATATACACACACTCTCACTTTTTTCTTTTCTGAAGTGTTATACCTAATTCCATATATAAAAAATATATTTAAAATCCATGTACATGCTGAATTCATTTATTTTGAATGTTTTCAAACAAATCTTGTTTGGAGTAGATAGATCTATATCACCGGTTCACACTCCACCCACGTCTATTGAACAGGTTAAGAGGCTCATCCCTTGTTCCCTGTTTAGGATGTGGTTTGCAGCTTTCTCTTTTCCAATCTTTTCACTATTACATAGCCCCCTGCACATCAGTGGCGTTACCGCCTTGCTCGGGGTGATATGATTAAAAAAAAAATGGTAACACTGAGATGCCAGTGAAAGAATGTGCAAAAAATAAAACATTATTAAGACAGAAAGTAGCAATTGCCATTGCATTTAAATCTTTAAATATCAAATTGACTGGAATACAAGAAGCTAGAAGAGAGTTTCACAAGCAAGAAATGTAAGCGAAGAAACCACTAGCATAGAACTTACGGTAACATCTAGTTATTTCAACTGTAAAATTATGAGACCAAGCCACCAATCTAGTACTTAAATTCATAATGTCTAAGCAACAAAAAGTAAAATTAATCAGAACAATTGCATGACAGTCTTTATAGAAAAGACACAGTGAAGCTATGTTATGGCAGTGAGAAAGTAATTGAAGCTGCAATGTCAGGTCAGGCCAAATAAAATTCTTGATGTAATGAATATGTGATGTAATGAATATGCATACACCTTGGTTCTATAATTGGCTTCTCTTTTTAAAAGTAGTTTTTCTTATATTCTCTAAAACACAGTAATCATTTGCATATGAATGGATTTATTGCTTTGCTTGGGGTGAAATGATAAAAAAACATCAAGGATTATTTGTTTCAGAAATCACAGGAGTACACTTTCAATGCATATTTACATTCCATATAAGATTCTTTTCATTTTTGATAAATAATAATAGCTCTTTTTTTTAAATTCAAAGTAAGTTCTTGTTATGGACAAAAATGAATTCAGTAAATACACAAAAATAGAATGGGATTTAAAGGAAGGGATGTGTTTTCTCAGCAAACTACAGTATGAAGAAAAGAAGAGACTTGAAACAACAGTAATGTGCTTCTACAGAAGGATGCTGAGAATTAATCTATCAATCAACTGTCCATGGTATGATTGCAGTATATTGTGTAGTAAATTCTAAAATGAGACACTACCATGAAAGCATGTATAAGGTAATGTAGAAAATGGGTGCACAAGACAATACAATGCATGCAGAAAATACACTGATTGCATCGCTTCAGAAGGGTGAAAGGCCTCCAAAAACAGGCTACCTATTAAAAGCAAATGCTTACAGACTCAAATGTAAACAACATATATTTACCTATTCCTGAATAAAGTATCCTGTTTGTGAGGCCTAGACAATGCTGATTGTGTCTTCAGCAGATGTTTAAACGCAAGTAAATGCTTACATACTCAAATATAAATGACAAATATTTACCTACACCTGAAACAAGTTAATGCTTATAGACTCAAATAATCAATATTCACCTGTTACCAAACAAGTAAATGGTTACAAACACAAAAATATGAAACAAACAATATTTACCTGTTCCTAAGCCAAGTATCTTTCCTATAATCTCATATTTAAATGACCAATAATCTAGCTATTTCCAAATCAAATTCTGTTTATGTGTTAGTTTGAGATGGTCTTATATATTTGGGCAGTAATATTTCTTTTATACAAAAAGTGCCGTGCTTAGTAACATCGTGCCCCTACCCCCAGAGTGCGCCTTGCGGGGTGGGGGGGTCTCTACCTGTAGAATGCAACCCCCCCAACATACCTGAACATAATAAAATAGGAAACTTGCAGACTGTCAGAGTTGCTAGATTTTCTTAAACTTTTATGACATCCTGAAAGTTTGAATATATCGCCCGGTTCACACTCCACCCATGTCTATTGTACAGGTGTAGAGGCTCATCCCTTGTTTCCTGTTTAGGATGCGGTTTCTGTTTTCTCTTTTCCAATCTTTTCACTTTTCTTTTTCTTTTTTTTTTTTCAATTGGAGTAGATAGACTAAACTATCGCCGGGTTCACACTCCACCCTCGTCTATTGTACAGGTGTAGAGGCTCATCCCTTGTTCCCTGTTTAGGATGTGGTTTCCGGCTTTTTCTTTTCCAAATCTTTTCACTCTTATGTAGCCCCCTGCACATCAGTGGCGTTACCGCCTTGCTCTGCTCGTGGGGGGGGGGTGATATGATTAAAAAAAAAATGTTATGTTTTTTGGATGTATGTTGAAACATATCTACAATCTATTTCTCTCTCAAGTTCATTTTTTTTTAATTACAAATGATTTGCAGCCTATTTGGGTCTAACGTCCTTCCCCCCACCCGGAAAGCTTCTATCATAGATTATATATATATATATATATATATATATATGTAGAGAGAGAGAGAGAGAGAGAGGTTAATAGACGTCTATTTCAACATACAAGTATCATAATAATTTTCCAGTTAATCGGAATAATTATTTTTCAATTTTTTTTCATTACAATAGATCTGCAGAGTCAAGAAGCCTTGTAGCTTAGCCAGGGCCTCACGGGGGGGGGGGGGACCTTGCGCCACCCCACCTGACAATTGTGGGTCTGTGGGGACCCTAAGCACTGCCCTGTATACAAATTTCATTGAATGTTACAGACAAGGAAAATTTTACAGGTTTTTATGAAGTTTTCAAATATTCTTATAGTTTCCCTTTTTGGGAAACCAAGAGAGTGTAAGGAACTGTCTGTAATGAATATTGTTCCAGGCACTTTCAATTAATTCATTGCAATTTTCAAAGGGCTTATTGTTAATATTATTTTTTCTGTTTGTGTTCAAAGTTGTATGGAAATAATAAAAATTCTAATCTGTGTTAGAAGAGATGTCATGATTCCAAGGTGAGGTGTCTTTTAAAAAAAAACAGCTTAGTTGTTATACAGTTCTCAAAGAAGATAAAGTTGAGGTTTAGATTAAATTGTTTAATATAAAAATGCCCTAATTATTTCAAGACGTTTTTTAGAATTATATATATATATATATATATATATATATATATATATATATATATAATACTTTCATGGCTTCTGTTCTGATAAACTTAGCTCTCTGGTGCCCCCTATATATGAATTTACTCAAGCCACAAGATTAGCAATGAGATCCCACCCTTTTATTGTGAAACCAATAAAATGTAAACACAAATTCTACCCCAGCAGCTTCTTTTCTTGCACTTCCCACCTGTAGAATTCCCTTCCATTTACTTGCTTACCCAACAGTTACAATGTCCAAGAATTTAAATGTAAAGTCAATAGTCATCTCCAATCTCACTAACCTGCATCCTCTCTCTCATGTTCCTTTCTCCATCCACTCTACTCTCATCAGTATACTCATCCTTCTCTTACTCACTTCCTAACACACCCTATAACCTGTCACTCTTTCTCATAACTTTCCTCCTATGTAACCCCCTGCAAAACAGTGGCAGTAAAATGCCTTGCTTGGAGCGATATGATTATAAAAAAAAAAATATAAAAATTTGATTTTGACCATAAATGACCAAACAAGGCTTGACGTATAAAATCAACCAACTCAGATTCATATTACAGCAGATTCATATATGTATTTACTAAGCTTAGGTTTGTCTTCCACAAAACATAAAGTAAAGAGCAACCAATAAATACTGAACTCACAACACTGAAATAATGACAGATGCTTGAAAAAAAATGTATAATATATAAAATCAGGTAAAATTTATAATTTTTTCTTATATCTCAACCCAGACTTTGTGCATACAATCCATCGCTAAAGATATCGGAAAAATTGTCTGTTCCCTATACTGCTTCTGTAAGTACCTGACTCCTCACTGCTATCCTTTACTATTACAAGAGTCAGATTGGGGTAAAAATAAAGTCACGCTGTTATATATGGGCAGGAGCTGCCCAGTTTTTACTTTCCAGCCTTGATAGAGTCTAAAAGTGTCTTTGTGTTCTTCTGGGTGACAAATTATTTTCTACTCTACAACTATTTTCTCACAAATGAAACTTCGCAAGCCTCTCACTGCTTTATAGATATTTCCATTAAATGGGTTCAGACAAACTACATTCCTTAGTTTCACCAGTTTTATCATTCATGGCTAAGATCAGCCAAGCTACACATATAATAGGGAATCACCCTCACTCCCTTTGCATTTCATTAGTAAGATGTAATTTCCACTTGAGCAGTTTTTTCCCACAAACCACTGCTTTGTGGAACCAACTCTCAAAAGTATCCTTTCCAAATCACTACAATTTTAACCTGTTCAAGTCTAAGGTTAATTTTTATCTTCTCTACACATCTGTATAAACTGTATCTATTACTCTGTAAACCCACTACCTTGAGTGGCTCCTAGACCTTGTACAGAGTGAACATCACTATAAAAAAACTCTACTAACATTATTCATGCAATAGAAAGCAACTATAACAAATATAAACTCAATCACTTCATTTAAGGATGAATATTTATATTGCAAATGAGAATGTGGGTGGGTGTGCTTGTTTTTCCTTTCAGTCATTCATTCTCTGGAAAGCAGAATCAGTAAGAGCAGAGGCTATGGTTGTACTACATTGTTTTTTTGTTTCTGCCAATCTGATTGGACAAGGCTAGTGGAACTGATCTAAAAGTAGAGGCTATTATGGCTTTGATATTTATATATATGTGAGCAGGTATTTGTAGGTCAGAAAAGAAGCCAGCTGATCAAATTGTGGGGTGCGGTCAGAGTAGGAAAGAAACAAGGACAAAGACAGAGAGAGGGTAGGAAGTAGAAAGGATCATATTGTGAAACAGATTTACCTGACCACAGGATGGATTAAGTGTCTGCTTGTTTATGCTTGTCTGGAGGATGAGAGAATTAAGTCACCAACTTATTATCCTTTAATCAATCAAATAGGAAGTAGACCTACATACATACATACATACATACATACATACTTATATATGAAAAATCTCTCAGAGTTAACCTGTAGAAAAGACAATATTTATAAATGTAAAAGACAATAGGAAAACTGTAATGGTTGCCAATGCGTTTCATCCAATGTCAATGTTTGCCTTGAAATACTTATATATATATATATATATATATATATATATATATATATATATATATTATTATTATTATTATAATATTTTTATTTAAAGAGATTATAATAAAAACATTTTATGTTGCAGCATAAAAGCTTTCATTTTTCAATACTATGAATTGTACTTTGTCAACCATCACCTGACAAAGTACATTTCATAGTATTGAAACAGAAATGTTTTTGTGTAGTGATGTTTTTATTCTAATCATTTATAATAAAAATATTATATATATATATATATATATATATATATATATATATATATAGAATATTTATCATAAGTTATAGTTTAGAATATGTACAAATTATAATTTACTACAAAAGTGTACATTTTATAGTAAACTATAATATGTACATGTACTAAACTATAATTTATAATAAATATGCATTGCTCTATTTCTATATTGAGCACTGTTTTAAATTAATGTTTTGAACAATGTTAATACTTTCTTTGTTCTTTATTCACTAAGATATATATATATCATTGTAATACAATTTATTTATGCTCTCGTTAGTCGACTGAGTAATATAGAGAGGGGAATATTTCACAAACAGCAGTTATTTATGGCTTTATGCTGTGTTCTTTGGTTACCACATAGAATGTTTGGTGCGGTAACAAGATAGAACACTCTCAACTGTTGGTGCATTTACATTTTGTGAAAACATTACTCAATATGAAATCTGCCTTTCTCTGACATGTGCCACCAGGCGGTGGGTGAATCTTTGACTCTTGACAAATCAGTTGGGTTTCAGTCCCGGCTTTAGGCAAACACTTAATCTAGCCGCACACATACTGAAGAGCTGTGATACAGGCCTGTCTGTGGATGTTTGACATATATATATATATATATCTGGAAAGCAAGGTTTTAAAAGTCCATCATAAATATGTGTATATATAATAAGAATAATTAAAACATCAAAGTTTGAATTTTGAAATGAAAAACCTTGATTAACATATTTCTGGGGGATAACATTTTTAAGCCATGCAGTTTTTCCAAGTAAAGTGCTCAATGTTAGAAAATAGATCATTAACTATAAACAAATGAAATAAAAGTTAAATATACCTGTATGCCTTCACATTTTGTAGACGGAATCCACACATCAGGGGAGTTATGTAACAGATTATTTATTAACAGATATCATTTACTGAAGTCGAGAAACTAGATAAGTTTTCAAACTTTTTATTATATGATGTACATCACACACACACACACACAAGTGTGTGTGTGCGTGTGTGCATGATGTATAATATTATCCAAAGCAAAACTGAAGATGATAAGACATAGTGGAAAAGCTCATAAATGTGTTTCACCAATGTCTGTTGGGTTTGGAATGAAAGACAAGACATTCAGATTTTTAGGATAAGTGGGGGGCAATAAATTAAATTACCTTATCAGATCCAATAATCAGAATCCAGAAATTTTTGTGTGTATATATATATATATGTAGGTACAAAGAGTTTGTCTCTTTAATAAAGCAGATTTATGCTGATTTTGAAGTTTTGTGAGAACAATGTTATGATGTTCTCACTCATCAGGAATGTTTTCAGCCAGAAAACAGCTATGACAAGGGTTGCAGTCTGGAAAGTTAGGTAACCAGATGTAAGGGGTGATCTGGTTGCAGAAGTTGTCTGATCAGTCAGTTAAGTGCCATATGTGATACACGCTTGGGCGATCATGTCTCGAAAGAGACATGGCTGACTGGGCAGAAGATTATCCTGCAGTAGGTTGCCATTGCTTTCTGCGGTAGACTGGTTGCCGACCAAGGTTATAGAACCCAATCTGTCCTGCTATTTAACGCATAACTGGAAGGAAGAGATGGATTAATACCTTTCCCAAGGGTATTTGCGCGTAAGTGAATACAATGGATTCAACTGGAATTCGAACTTGGCTCCCCGGTTTCTCGTTCCAAGCCGATATCCACTGTACCACAACGCACATCCTAGTAAGAGCAAGGATATAGCCCTGGGGGACACCCTTATTAGTACAAAATGATCTGGATAAGTGGCTGTTCAGGATAAATTTAATTTTACAATTTGATAGGAAAAACTGGATCAGTTAAAAAATTTGTCTGTAGAAATTTTAACATTTCAGTTTATGGAGAAGACGTGTATGCCAAACCCTGTGGATATTTAAGTCAACACCCAGTGGCAACAGTCTGTTTCATGGTTAAGCACAATCTTCAGACTAAGTGTGTAGTGTTTTGGCACAACTATTAAAATATGCTGTTCAATGGTGCATTGTGGATAGAAGGTCTATTGCATTATCCTAATGATATTTGGGTGTATAGTAACAGTTATGCTTCAGATTATTCTAGAGGCTATTAAGTATAAATAATTGTGGATCTAGATGCAGTTATATGTAGTTATTTTGTTTATTATCTTTTTTACTCATAATTTATTATTGATTACTTTATTATTTGTTGTTGGTTTTACTTTTAATTGTGTTGATTTGTGCATTGGTAGTTTGTTAATTTGTTTATTATTTACTTTGTTTACTTATTGATTTAGATTTTTGTTTACTTTATTTATTTATTTATTTGGTCTGTATTTGTTTTAATTTTTTGATTTTTAAGTGACATAGTAAAAAAATTGTTTTCATGTCTACATTTTGAGATGAGTTCTGATCATTTATCTAGTAATTTGTGTTGGTCTGGGAAGTTATTTATATCTTCTCCAGACAGAGTTTACAGTTTTTGGATTTATTGTTGTAGGCTAATATTGCTTTTCTTTTTCTTATTTTCCATATTTTGGTGTGATTTGTTTTTTGTTTTTAATATCCCATAGGTGCTTAGACAGCATTGTGATGCTCATGTATTTGTAAAGTTCTTCAGTTACTCTTATATATTTTTTCTTTGTTATCTGCTAATTTTACAGCGGCTTGGTATATTATATAGTTTTGTAAGCAGTTATCATTTAAAGGTTATTCTTTTTTTGCTCTTTAGTTACAGAAAGGTTTGATTTGTTCAAGTGATTTGCATCATATTCTTGTGGAATGTGCTTGATGGGGATAAGTGTTTTTGCATGAGTTTAATGAATATTTTTCTTGTTTTTTTCATTTTTGTTGTGTGATGATTTGTACCATATGATATTTCTTTTGCTGTTAGCTTTTTTTTGTTCTGTGTGGTGTGTACATGAGTGTTGCTGAAAATTCACTGTCTTTAAGGGCTGTTTCATAATCTTTCTTGGCTTCATTGAAGATGGTTTCGATAAAAGGATTGTCAGATAGTTTGAAGTTAATATATTGTGGGATTTATTTGATTATTGATGGCTGGTGTTTAGAAGATGTATGTATATAAAGTGGTTTGATGTTGGGTTATCTAAATAGTTTATACTGTCGTGTTTCTTACACTTTTCTATTTAACCAAATGTTGACTGCTTGATGACCAAAGTAGAATAACAGATTTGAGTTCTGCACATGGAATTGATGCATATCTTCTGATAACAAGACATTTTTTTTTCATTACTCATGTAGTGAGCCAATGTTAAAAAATATATTGACCAATAGAAATAGGAATTGCCTACTGACTGAAGTGAAAGAAGAAAAAATGAGAAAAAGTAACAAGTCTAAGTGAACTTTAGTCTTGTTATAAAAAAACCCCGCATGAATCAAACAAGAGACAGAGGGGAGAGACAGAGTCATATAGAAACATTACTTCGGGGTCAAGCTTCCTCTTACTATCATTGCGCCATGAACACAGGACATTTGCTCACAGCAACCGACACTTTTCACCTTCTCTTTCTCTTCTCTTTCTTCCTCTCCCTTCACAGCAGCACCAGATAGCAGTTTATGTTTTGTATATATGTAAATAAATTATGCATTCTTTTTCCTAAATTTATGATTGCTGAGGCAAAGAAATGATTAACTCTACAGCAGTAATGGCAACAGCTACAGTTTTGCCTTCCAGATCACCCATTTCTTTGTTTCCACAACAAAATGTACTTTTCTTAGATTGAATATGACATCTAGAAAATCTTTTAGGTTAGTTTTTATGTCTATGTCTAACCCATATTTTTATTTTTCTGGTTTTGTCTATATTACAGTTTCTTAAGATTATAAGACGATTGTCCCTGTAAAGGCCTATATCATTTTTATTGATTATCATTTTTATCGATAATCATATTTATCGATTATTGTACATAGTTCCTGTAGTAATTCTATACTTATAGACTTGCTGGGTTTTGCACCATCAAAACTTCTCATTGTAATATTAAAGGATTCTTCTTTCTTTAAGTGTTTTTCATTGTCAAATAATAATGATTTTTGAGAGTGTTTACAAATTTTTACATTGAGTTTATTTTTATTTGTTTTTGAGCTAAGGAGGTGGCCTTATCTAGCATGGGTTCTGTTGTAGAAGGCTAAAACTCTTTTATATCTACTTGTATAAATTAGCAATTATGTTTGTGTTTTAGGTTGTCGAACCTGTCAATTGTTGTTTTTTGTGTTTTTCCAATAATTTACTGCTAAATTTTTTCTTATTTTGAGTTAATTTAATTCTTTTGTAAAATCCCTTTGTAAAATCAGAGATGCAAGAATAATCACACCTTTGAACAATACTGTGTTAGACACTTATTCTTCTAAACTCAAATCACCAAATACTTATTATATACCTATATAATAACAATGGCTGGCCACTCAATATATGAGGATACCTGTCTACTGGGTTGGGATCGGGGTGGGGGTGGGTGGCTTGCTAATCCCTTTTGAAGACACCTGCTCAGGCATACTTGTGTTTGTTTAATACCCACAAAGCCCACCTGTGGTTTATACTGCAACTATGCTGAGCGAACCTTAGTTACAGTTTCTGGGTGACAGCGCATTATCTAGCATGAACAACAGTCTGAATAAGGCCATGATATTCAAACCCGTGGTCACAATGATTTGGGACTTCAAGCTAGCACAACCATCGATGACTCCTCAAAGGAAGCTGTCTACCCAATTTCACTCACAAAACTTTGGTCAACCCATGGTGTCACATGCTGAGATCCCCTCCCCCAGGCTGATAACATCAAGAAGTCATCTTTCTGACAAATTGACCATGGTGAGATTTGAACCCAGGCTTCATGGTCAGAAAGCAAATGTTTTAACCACCCAGCCATGCGCCCATATACCCATTTATATATTGTTTTTACACATCACCGGATCACAGCAGCATGATACCTCTAATTACTTCAAGACAAGGTCGGCTGTGTTTGCTCTCTGGCAATGCGTGTTTAAAACCAAGTGTCAGTAGCAACACTTTCTTTCTATATGACAAATACATACATAAAAAGTAATAATATCCTTTTTTGATAATGCACTTAATCAGTAGGAATATTACAGGACCAGCTTGCTAGTCATTATTCTCTGAGTAATCCTCATGTGTTAGGGTGCTTAAACAATTGTCTACATATGCGTATATATAGAGTGTGTATGTGTACATGCATACATGCATGAAAGTGCAGAAATAGACACTGTGTATGTCTCAGTGTATATATGTGTGGGGTGTGTACATTAATATGTCCAGAGGCTAATGATAACAAAAAAAATTCATTTTATATTTTCATTTTTCAAAATAATCTCTTGTTAATGCACTTGAGCCAGTGGAGAATATTAATTACTTAAAACAAAACCTTCAATGAATAAAACTAATGTTTGGTCAGATTTTGGAAGTTGAATGAGCCGAGAACTTTTCAGCACTCCGGATGGACTGAAACAATGAAAATTTCAAATGAAAATTCACCTAGTAACTCTGTTAGGCTATGGACTTACTGACCCATCTTGTATTACACCTGTATTGATTGACGAGTTTGTTAAGTAGCAATGAAAGGAATGTGATATAGTGCCAAAAATATGTGTACATTAAATTTAATTCTTTTGATGTTTATTAACTACATGTGAACAAAATATGGTCATTTTTTTTTTCTTTTATTCATAAGGTATGAGGTATCCTTTCATAAAAAAGTAGGCTACATTGATTATTATGCTGGTATTAAATATCTGTAGCTGAAAGGGTTAACTTGTTATAAAGATATGCTGACAACTTTAGAGACTAATGCTCTTTCTTGTTTTCACTATAATGGTCGCCCTGTACAAGGCCCAAGAGCCCTTCCAGGTAGAGGAGTAACAGATTCTTAAGCCTAGACTTGAAGAGGTTAAGATTGTAGTGATCTGAGAAGAATCCTTTTGGGAGTTGGTTCTAAAAAACAATGCTTCATGAGAAGAAGCTGTTCGAGTAGACTTAGATCTCACTATAATGGTAAGAATAGGGATTAGAAGAGCTAGGAACAAGACAATCCTTATGAATTAAAGAAGAGCATGAAGAAAGTACTAAGTGTCTATTTTAAAGTGACAATGTATGGTTATCAGCAAAAGGATTAACACAAGATACAAAGTACAAATTGGAAACATCAAAATCAAGCAAATACAGCACTTGAAGGATAGGAAATTGTGGAGAACTATGAGCACAAACAACCTAAAGATGCTGAGCTTTTTTTAAAAATGGTTTTTCTTAATGTTCTGACTATTTTTATGTGGCTCTATATTATTTGTAGTAGGCTTGGATAGTTGTAAAGATTTGATTTTTCATGAATTTGCTTTCGCAATTTCCTGTTTGAATGCCAATCTCTTTCTTATCATCCTGGTGGCCTCACCTTTTCATATGTTGTATTCAAAGAAATATTCTTTTTTTGTTTATCTTTCATTACCTTTAACAAATTCCTGAAATCTGTGCACACCTGTAACAGACTACACTCCAGCTAAAAAAGAAATCTTACCAGGCTGATCTATTAAATAAAGAACAAAGAAAATAAAAAAGTAATTGTCATCCTTCCATCAACAAATCTTACAAAATATTAATTTTCTTTTGTTGCATTTATCAAAAACGTATGGTCAAAACTTTGATATAAAAAGTTTTTTTAAAAAATGGCAGCAAAAAAAATTAAAGCAGACATTTAGAGATTTTAGATTCTATATACAAAATACTTTGGACACTTCAGTGTGGTGCAATGGTTAGCAAACATGTTTTGCTAGAACAGTTACATCTAAATAGTGAATTCAATCCTCATTGGGTGCTCCACACTTTCAGATTTGTGATATGTCTAAGATACACTTAGTAAATTGCGATATACAAAATACTTAAGTTTTATATTTTTAAATGAACTAAAATTTTCAGCTGTAAAATCGTCTATTTTTTATTATTACATATTATTTACAGCCAAGGATTTTCTTAATATTCATTCACTCAAGCCCTGTAGACTCCCTGTGGTGTACAGAACAACAAATTTCAACATTGCAGCTGGGATTTCTGTAGCAAGTAGCATTTTATAAGATGGAATTGTTAGTCCTATGCCCAACTAGTTTTGAATTCAGAATTGACCTTCTACTAGACTGGTTGTCAACCAAGACAGAAGAGCCCAGTTTGTCCTACTATTTAACCTATAGCTGAGGGAAGAAGAGATGGATTCAAATCTTCATACTTTTTCCAAATGTGTTTGTGCAAAAGTGAATGTAACAAACACAACTTGAATTTAAACACAGCTCACAAATTTCTCATTCTGAGCTGTTAACCATTATGCTACCTGTATATCCATTTGTTAATATTGAACTTTTATTCCCTCTGAACATGAAAATAAAGTACACAATCTAAATTGGTAAAATCTCTCTGAAGTTGGAAATAGAAATCACTCATGTTTTTTTAGTGTTTGTTTAGCGTGTTTAACAACAATTCAACATAAGTGTTATATCGTGTCACAAATGTTTAACACTTTTTGCAAGACTGATTTCACATAGAATATTGTTGCCACATATAGTCTGGAACTCATGATTTATATCTAGATATCTTTGATAAAATCCATAGAAGAATCAGCTATATTATTGGTCATGATCTGATATCTCAGTTTCAGTCATTTTTGCATAGTTGTCGCTCTGTGCCTTTTCTGTAAATACTTTAATGGTAATTATTCAGGTGAGCTCTTCACTATGGTATCTAGATTTTATGAATTTAAGTGCAGTACTAGGCTGGATGTGCACTGTGGTACAGTGGATATCAACTCAGAACGACAAACTAAATTAAAGCCAAAGTACGATGTTTAGAACAACTCATGATTAAACATAATAGACATTCATTGTCTCTTATATTTAACAGTATATGTTTAGAAAATATATAATAGACTTTGAAAAACAGTAGCTACTCTAGCATCTACACATCGTTCATTCAGCAATGAATTAGAACACTCTCAGCTATTGGGCATGTAAAACGATAATATACATGCTAAAATGTCTGCCTCCTTCTACTGAGCGCCCATAGCTCAGAGGTAGAATTGCCGGCTGGCACCACTTCGGTTGGGTTTCAATCCTGGGTTTAAAGCAATCGGATGTCTAACAGTACTGGTGAGCTGTGATACAGTGAAACAGATCTGTCTGTGGATGACTATATATATATACACTTTACATGCATATGTGAACATGTATATATATATATATATATATATATATATAGAAAAAAGTTAAGTTAAAAATGTTTTTTTTGACAGTTTTTATTTCCATTATTATATATATATATATATATTTGATATTTCAGACCAGCCTCGGCCTTTCATCAGAAACAAATGATTTTAAACTAGAAGCGTCTGTCACGAGATGCATCTGTTGCGTGATGTAGAAAGCAATAGAGTTTGAATATTTTTAAACATAAAACTAACTAAATAATTATTATATATATATATATATATATATATATATATATAGTTATATGTATATATAATAATTCAATTATTTAGTTTTTTGTCATAATTAAATTAGACCAGTACACAATTGGATGTGCAGTGTGGCGCAGTGGATATTGGCTCCGAACGAGAAATCAGGAAGGCGAGTTCAAATTCCAGTTGAATTTGTTGCATTCACTTATGCACAAATACCCTTGGGAAAGGTATTAATCGGTTGCTTCTCTCCAGTTATGGGTTAAATAACAGGCCAGATTGGGTTCTATAGCCTTGATTGGCAACCAGTCTACCTCAGAAAGCAATGGCAACCTACTGTGGGATAATCAGTCTCAGCTGGTTAGATGTAACCATAAATTTTATACGAACAATTTCTTTTCTTGCACTTGAGGATTTCTCTTCTGGCTCCATGCTTTCCAACCAAGATTAAATGCAATATCAATCACTATTTGCTATCCTCCTGATTATTCTTCCTTTGTTCTTCTTAATGCTTCTATTTTTTAATTCTTCTACACCCAATAACTACTTGCATTTTAGTGGCTTCATTGTCTTGTATGAGCTGAGCTTGCTTAACACACACACACACACACACACACACACACACACACACACACATATATATATGGTAATTATTATTATTATAATTATAATAATGGCATACTGCTTTTTAGGGATATATTGAATTTTGTTTTTTCCATGGTTGCAAAAA
The DNA here is from genome assembly GCA_037127315.1 of Ascarosepion bandense. Lineage (NCBI taxonomy): Eukaryota > Metazoa > Mollusca > Cephalopoda > Sepiida > Sepiidae > Ascarosepion > Ascarosepion bandense. The sequence goes on from JBBBDQ010000511.1 coordinate 6,900,318, forward strand.
AAAAGTAAATGAGTGCTCAACTATGAAAGAAAAAGCAGTCTGCCATAATAATAATAATAATAATAATTACCCTATATTTATGCTCTACTTGTGTATTAAGCACATTTTAAAGTAAATATCTAACTGTGGAATATATTTCCATTAGTAATCATTACTCATATTATTAGATATCTACATTTATTTATATATTTTTCATTTGTAAACTAGTTATTACTCAACCCAGGTTTCTACCATCTGGTGTCTTAAGGCGATTGTAAAGACACCAGATGGTAGAAACCTGGGTTGCATAATAACTAGTTTACAAATGAAAAATATTGAAAAATTCTTCAATATAATTGTATTGAACGCTTGGGCAATCATGTCTCGAGATATGAGTGACTGGGCAGAAAAGATTATCCCGCAGTAGGTTGCCATTATTTTCTGTGGTAGATTGGTAGCTAGCCAAGGCTATAGAACCCAATCTGTCTTGTTATTTATCCCATAAATGGAGGAAAGAGATGGATTAATAACTTTCCCAAAGATATTTGCATGTAAGTGAATGCAATGAATTCAAATGGAATTCAAATTCGGCTCCTGGATTTCTCGTTCCAAGCCAATATCCACTGCGCCACAACGCACATCCAAATGTGTACTGGTCTAATTTAATTATAACCAAAAACTAAGTTATATATATATATATATATATAGTTATGAATTAATATATATATATAGTTATGAATTAATTGTACATTGCGACTCGGAAATTTCTATGTTTTGAGATAGATTTTTTCATCAGGCAATGTTTGATGTTATGCAGATGATTTCCATTTAACACACATTTAAATGTAAATCTCGAAACAGAAATTTCCGTGTTGCAATGTATAATTAATTCATAACTATATGATTATATTAAGCTCTATAATATTTATTATACTGTTCATAATAAAATAAATGCTGTGGCACTCAAAATAGTAAAACCTTGAGTCCTCTTCATCTGGAATTATACATATATATATATATATATATATATATATATATATATATACATGTAAAGTATATCTATATATATATATATATATATATACTTTACATGTAAAGTATATATATATATATATATATATATATATATATATATACTTTACATGCATATGTGAACATTATATTTATGTGTGTGTGTGTGTGGGTACCTGAATGACAATATGGAAAAAATTCAGTTATGCATTTCGTCTTTCAAAAAGGACTTCTTCAGCACTTAACATTTGTAGCCTTCAATATTTACATGATGGAAAAAATACATTGAAAATACATTTAATAACCTAATTTTTTCACATATAATTCTTGTCATAAAGCTTATTAGATTCTTAGAATTAGTTTTGATGAATCTAGTAACATAATACTACCTATCATGACTGAAAAGGGTTTGTATAAATATCATTCTTTTACAATTACTTAAAAACAATAAAAGATTTATCATTATTTATGAATTTGAAATTGATCAGGAACACAGTATCTTGAAGAACATGTAAATTCATAAATAATATTGGTTCTCTGTAATTTAAATCTTGCAGGTGAATTATTATTTTTGATTATGTGCTTAGCGGTTTTAATTTTTTTTTAAAGATAATTTAATTTTCTTTTGTGAAGTTTTGTATTTCTTTATAATGTTTTTAAGTGAAAGTTCATCTTGTGTCCATACTGCTGCCACATCTGGTCGGGTGCCCCTGCCATTCTCCTCGGGCTTCTTGACAAAATACAGTGGAGAATCTGTAATGTGATTGATACCGACTTAGCTGACCGCCTGCAGTCACTCTCTCACCAGTGTGACGTGTCTTCCCTGTGTCTCTTCTATAAGTACTTTCACGGCTTCTGCTCGGATGAACTTAAATCACTGGTGACCCCTAGGTGTGAATTTGCACGAGATACTAGATTGGCAACTAAGTCCCACCCCTTTACAGTGAAACCGATGAAATGCAACCGCAATTTCTACTCGAACAGCTTCTTCTCTCGCACTTCCCACCTGTGGAATTCCCTTCCGCATGATTGCTTCCCCGACGGCTACAACCTCCAGGAGTTTAAATGTAAGGTCAATAGACACCTCCTAACACACTAACTCGCACCCATTCTCCCCAACACTCACCCTACATACCTTCTAACTCGTCTATCACTCTCCCTCTGACATTTCCTATACCCAATCGCTCTATGTATGTATGTATGTATAGGTAGCAATCCCTCTTTTTTGCAAGTTTCATTAAAAATATCATTTACGAATTTACATGTCCTTTAAAAAAAACTATTCTTGATCAATAAATAATTACATTATATACTACTACATGTTTAACAAGAAGGCTTTCATTATATCTCTCTGACCATAGCTCTATTAGGTCTCATTTAAATACACATGGAGACTTACCAAACTGTATCTATCACATACTCATCAATAATACAAATATAATAACATCATTCAAATGTTAAAAAAAAAAAAAAAAAAAACTGATAAAAATAATGCAAGCATTATTAATAAAAAAAAAAAAAATAGAAGCCAACAATATCAACTATGAACACGGCCACAATGTGGTGACCGTGTTTGGAAAATAAAACGTTCCTATAAGTCTAGATACATACATACAACAAGTTAAACGAAAATATTCATCTTTGATAATGGCTAAAATTATAGCCGAAAGCGCTTTGATAAATGAAACATTTGGACAATTTTTATATAATTTATACTGAAAAGAAAAACTTGTAAGATCACATAAATGGATTTTTCATTCATTTATTCCAACACATGTTTATTACTTAAGCGTTATTTCTAGTAGTTACCCTTATTTGATTAGATGCTCTGTTTATTTATTAAACAGTACATTTATTTATTTTCATTTACTGGCCTGAATATTCGAGAAACCTCATGAGAAAAATATGCGCTCTCTGGCAGGATTAAAACCTGCATTCCCCTAGAGGAAACCGTCATTATATCCGATGTGCTTTAACCTCTGGAATACAGAGATCCTAGGGCCAAGCATTATAGTACTGTTAAACACAGATTTTTTTTCCCGATTCTTGAAACATACATCTCTGCTCAGTTTTGTATTCTAACATAAACTAAAATTTAGAATAGATAACGTTTATGCAGTAAGTGCTTGCATTTATTTTCATTTTCTTAGATTCACTTTCGGCATGTCAAGAAAATTCAATGATGGTCTCTCGTTCTTGTGAAAATTACAAGACTGTAAACGACATTTTTTTTTTTTCGTAAGAAAGACATTTATCATATGAATATTCCTTGGTTAACGATAGAAGTAAAATGTGGACATCGTGAAAAAAGATGTGCATAAAAATCTCAATGCATTACTGGGAAGCAGAAGTTTACTGCAACATCAAGGAATTGTTGCTGCAAGATTTTATTTTTAACATGTAATTTTCATATTGCCCATTTTTAATTCATTTCTTTTTAATCTTAAGAACTTTTTATTCTTAAAATAGACCCCAAGTCTGTACATACCTCACCACATTGTTCTTGGGAGCGCGTGTTTATAAAAGTACCATTCCATCTTTGTTGGTGAAGGGAAGGAAGGGAAAAAAGCTATTAATGGCGCATCTGCAAAAAATAATTAAAACCGAAAATAATAAAACATTGTTAGGGACGTGAAATAAAAAAAGGCAAAAAAAAAAAAAAAAAAAAAAAGGAAAAAGCATAAAACGATTCTTTTGATGTCAGGAAATTGTCTTTAGGTTTGGGGTAGGGAAGAACACCGGAACTACCTGTATTCATTGAAGGTTTAACCATAAACACCCCAAAAAAAGTTACCCCGGGTAAACTATGGCCTCTCTCCCTCTCCCTGTGTGTGTGTGTGTGTGTGTGTTTCAATTACTTCATAGCCCCTTAGTGTTATTACCACCCTTAAAGAGCAAAATTTTAAATTAGCATCTCCCTCGAATAATCAATCCAGAAGTATTTTTATTAATTATTATTGTCAAATAATCGCTTCGCTCGAAGCGTACTTATCGAGAAGTAGTATTAAATAAACGCTCCCTTGAATAATCACTTCTCTCGAATAAGCTCTCCCCATTAAGAATAAGCGCTCTCATGAAGAAGTATATTTTTTTAAATAAAAGCCCTCCTTTGAATAAGCGCCTCTACCAATTAGTAATCTTAACGCTCTCCATTATTAGAAAAGTCTATTTCTAATGTCAAATCAGCGATAACTTTCAAATTCAAATATACAAAATGCCCACCCCCGAATGTACTCTCTTTTTAAATGACAATAAATACTTAAAGTGATTATTGACTTGAAAAAGATTAATGATTAAAATAAATAAATATTAATGTTCATTAACTTACAAAATAGATTAACGATTTAAATTAAATATTAAATGAAATTAAATGTATGAATCTGAAAAAAGACAAAAATTAAAGGAGTTATGTGCGTTGTGGTGCAGTTGATATCGTCTTGAAACGAGAAATGGGAGAACTGAGTTCGAATTCCAGTTGAATTCCTTGCATTACTTTGCGCGTAAATATCTTTGAGAAAAGTATTATTCCATCTCTTCGCTCCAGCTATGAGTCAAATAACAGGACAGATTGGGTTCTATAGCCTTGGTTGGCAACCAGTCTACCGCAGAAAGTAATAGCAACCTACTGCGGGAAAAAATCTTTTTTCCAGTCAGTCATGTCCCTTTCCAGACGTGATCGCCGAAGCGTGTCTCATGTATGATTCTTAACTGATTGATACGAAGTCAAAAAGTGAGTATATTTTTGAACACCACAGATAAGAGACGGATCAGTCAGTCAGTTAAGTGCCATACGTGAAACACGCTTGGGCAATCATGTCTCGAAAGAGACATAACTGACTGGACAGAAGATTATCCCGCAGTAGGTTGCCATTGCTTTCTGCGGTAGACTGGTTACCAGCCAAGGCTATAAAACCCAATCTGTTCTGTTATTTAACCCATAACTGGAAGGAAGAGATGGATTAATACCTTTCCCAAGGGTATTTGCGCGTAAGTGAATGCCATGAATTTAACTGGAATTCGAACTCGGCTCCCCGATTTCTCGTTCCGTGCCGATATCCACTGCACCACAAGGCACATCCTTAAGAGACAGATACGTTGTTAGAAACAAAGAAAAGTGTAGTGAACTCTTACGTCATGACTGTCCTCCTACTTGGTAGTGAATGCTGGACACTCTTCTCAAAGATGAAAAAAAGATTTGAAGTAACAGAAATGTGGTTCTAGAGAATGATACTGAGTTTAACATGGACTGAACATTCACTTACGAAGAAGAAGAAGAAGAAGAAGAAGAAGAAGAAGAAGAAGAAGAAGAAGAAGAATAAAGCAACATAACCAGATGAGGTTGTTATAGAAATGCAGATAAAGTTGCTAAATATACTCAGACTGAAATGATAAATAATAAATAATGTAGTGGAATAGTATCAGAAAATCAAAGGAGATCAAATTTCTATAACATTGCCAATGAAAACAGGTGCAATCAAATGTGAGCTTCAACGAACATTCAGCTTGATGAGCAACACAATTCAACTAATAATTTGGGTACTAATGGAGAGAGATCGGAGAAGAAGCGTTCATGAAACAACTAAAGAATAACTAAAAGAAGATTAAAAGATGTTATATTCAGAGTCAAAATGAAGTCAGAAAGAACAACAGAAATGCAGAGAAATCTGTCTCATAGATTACTACTAACGAATTCTACGAAGTATGACATGAAGTACTTGAACTGTTAAAAAGCTTGATCTACACTACCGGCCATAATTATTAGGTCACCTCAATATCTTAAATAAATGATGTATTTCATACTAGTTCTTAGTATTTATTGCCAAGTGAATAATTGTAAATGAAAATAGAATGGTTCTTTTGTTAATACTGCACATTAACATGTGCATTAAATAAATTTATGAATATTTGATAATTACTTAAATTGCAGTTTCATCAATGAAATAATAAAAAAAATTAGGGTGATTCGGACGAGTTCATCTTTGCCTCCTTGCCTTGCAAAATTTTGCAAAGTAATAATAACAGAAACGCCATTCTATTTTCATTTAAAATTTCTTTTAAAAAACTAAGGTGGCCTAATAATTATGGCCGGTAATGTACATGGAAAGGAAATACAAAAAACAAAAAAACAAAAAGAAAACACAAAAAACAAAAAACAAAATATTAGCAGTCTGTATTGATAACAATGCGAATAGAAAACGAATTAAGTGAATACCCAAAATCGGAATGCGGAATCCGATAAGTATGTGTTTTCTCATTAAATTTCTTGTTCAACCTATACAGCTAAATGATTCTACGAGAATTTACCTAATTTATTATCAGTTGAGGTAACCGTAACAACCTACTCTACGCAAGTGACACTATAGTGGGGAGGCGTTCTTTTGAAGGGTAGTTGTATATTGTTGCAGATTAACGGAATTTGGCCTCGTTGCAGATAGCCCACTATAAGTCATAAAAAGATTATAAATCAAGAAAAGCAAATTGAGTTGAGAAATAACATTTTACATATACACATATCAATTAAGGTTTTTACAATTAAAGTAATCCTTTAAATATGGGTCCAACGGACGTTAAAATGTTCATGGCAATAAAATGCTGAAAAGAGAATCAATGCTGAGGAATGTGGGAGCGTTGTAAGGAAGGAATGTCTTTGATGTATTTTCTCCTTTGGTTAGTAAGTAGTTTTGAGACAGCGAAGAAGGAAAAGAGAGGGAAGGGCGACGAGCATAGTAAGCCGCTTGACGTCGGTCAAGGGGAGATATTAATTACATTCGCCTCTCTCGAGTGTGTCTGTGTGTGCCTGTCTGGGTCTGTCTGTCTGGCGATGCTTTCTGCATCGGCTTTTTATATCTTTTTGGATCACAGCAGATCATTTGGGAATTCACACTTGTATTTGATGCTGGGCTTCCCATTGGCCGATAAATAAAATTCGCGTAGGCTCGCAAACTGGAATGTAATATTTAATTAATTTTTAGTTTTCAACCGGAACATCTGCGTCGATCCGGCTGCGCACCGACTAGTTTTGGTCATTTGCTTTTTGGTCGTGAGAGTGCAAACATCCGGTCCATCGCTTTGCTCGGTCGGTATCACCACAACACTGTGCTGATATCTGATTAAGAAGGAAGTTATGGTGAAATGGGTATCAGTTCGGAATGATAACTCGGAGAGCCGGGAAAGGTATTAATCCATCTCTTCTCTCTCCTGCTACGGGTTGAATAGCAGGACAAATTGGGTTCAGTACCCTTGGTTGGCAACCAGTCTACCGCAGAAAGAAATGAAAATCTACCGTGGGAAAATCTGCCTAGTCAGTCATGGATCGGAAGAGACATTATCGACCAGGAGCGTACCACGTATGACACTTAACTGAGTCAAGGAAAACAAGAAGAAAGCACTGGCCATTAGTTGTAAGACAGAATGACAAAAGAGACAGTTGAAGATGTTAATTACACATCAGGAAGGACAATATTAAACAAGTAAGGCAATGAAAAACAGACGATAGAAAGTGTAAGAGGAATTTGAAAATGCATTGAAATAAGAAAAATATTTTTTCAGAAACTAAGTAAAGTACGAAGGTAAGTAAAAAATTTTCTGCACTTTCGCCATAACACATCCTTAGGTGTGTTACACTGCCTTCTGCTCATGCATGCTTATAGTTGGTACTGTTATGGTCACGTGATCGAAGTTTGAGCTTGATCGCGCCAGTTTTCTTGTTACTGTTACAGTGTAAACATGGCTTCTCCGTTAGCACCAAGGAGGATCAAAACGCAATGATCTGGTCCCTCTTGTGAGATGAAATTCATCCAAGGTTTTTAACACAATACGGTGACAGTTCACTACCGCGTAGAAGTGTGTATGAGTGGATCAAAAAGTTTAAAAGTGGTCGGACGAGTGAGAGGCACGAAGATGGACAAGGAGGCCTGTCAACCTTCACCACTGACGAGAAGATTCAACAAGTTCGAGAGATGGTAATGGTGAACTGGCTAGTTATCATCAATGAGGTAGCGTGCTCTCTGCAGATTCGGACCACTGCGCTTTGTTCCTAATTGGTGCATATTGCTTCGATCACGTGACTACAATAATACAAACTGTAAGCACACATGAACAGAAGACAGTGTGACAAGCGTAAAGATGTATTATGGCTAAAGTGTGGATATTTTTTTTACTTACTCTCGTACTGAGCGATCGAGAAATAACGTTAGAAACGTAGAAAAGACGGTTAGAGTGCTATGAAGTGTCTACTTTCTTATATTGAGTAAAACCTAGATAATTTCATTGCAAATGAAGAAAAATATTTAGTCACCTGAGAACTAATTCTACTTTGAGAATATTTGAAATAGAGCGTGCGACAGATAAGAAAGTTTCAAAAAGAATATGAACGACAAAGAAACTGTTGTTAACCAAAAAGTGACAACTAAAAGGATTTGGAAACATTATGAGGAAACAAAGTTTGGAGAATTTAACACTCAAAGGATACATCGATTATCAGCAGAGGAAAATAATAGACAACATGCTTGACAAGTTTATGCAAACGGATGAAGGAAGAAATTCCACAAAGAGAAAGATTGTGTGGGAAGCACAAAGGATACAGCATTGTTGAGAGTTACAAAAGACAGGAAGTTGTGGAAACCCATGATTGCCTGTGTTCAGAAGGGACACGGCAGAAAGAGAGACAGAAGGAGAGAGAGCGAGGGAGGAGACCCTTCACACACAAACATACACGACGAGGATTAACACTAAATGTTTTTGTCGATGTAATAGTTTCTGTTCTCTTGGGAATGATAACGATAAATAATTACCGTAATTTCCGGCTTACAAGACGCTGTAGATTGGAAGAAACACCCTAATATTGGAAGAAAATATTCAAGAAAAAAAAAGTCATTTTCATAAACCCATTTCACCATGTGTCCCTCACATACTGACGCCATGTATTGTTTACATTAATGATTCGTCCGATTTTGTTTGTACAGCAAAGACATAGTTGATGGTTAGTAAATACTATGCATCTGTTATGGTGTATAAAATGGCGAGTATGCTAAAAATAGAAAAAGGTAGTCACACTGACACCAAGAATTCAAAATCGGGCGGCAAAACAAGGTAACGGTTTCTTTTGGTAGGAGTAGCAGTAAGAAGTATGAGTAAGAAGTAAGAGTGAAGGACAGTGGTTTTGGTAGGAGATATGAAAAGAGGAAGACGCAGTCAGTTGACAACTAGTGTCCAGAAGGGATAGGCGCGTTTACTACTATCCTCCCACAGTGAAGAGAATTCAGCTAGTCTGCTCCTGTATCCACACACAAAAATTAACGTTGTTAACTTGATGTAAAAACCTAAAGTTTTATATAAAAAATAAACGTCATTAATTCAAGTATGTGTTATCTTCTAATTGTACAAAACCAAGCAACACAACACATCTTTCATTGTTCAAAAGTGGTTTTATTGTCATGAAAATTAATTAAAAAATTGTTGTGGCCTGTTAGAGTAAGGAAGAAAGACACGAAAACAAGAAGGTCGGCTGAACCAGTGTATTTGAATAACAGAACGTATATTCAAAACAAGAGTGTTATAAGTCAGCAGATAAAAGTGTACGTCCGAACAGTCCAGTTACACTGCGTCTCAACTGCTACTCCGGAAATCACGCAGGTTAGTATTATATAAAAGAAGAAGAGTCTATTCTACTGTAGATAGGGTACCATAACAAAAATTTAAAAATATGCATGTAAAAACATAAAACAATTTAAAGAAATTTTATTCATCCTCAAATCCCAAAAGCTCGTCATTGCTGGATTCGTCTAAAAGCTCTGAACCAGGGGTTTTCAAACTGTGGTCCGCCGACCACAGGGGGTCCGCAAGGATAAGGTAGTAGGTCCGTGGATTTACTCATCACGTGAAATTCAAAGTATAAATTTTCAATGTCTGGATATTTATTTTATACTTATTAATGTTATCAAATGACAAAAGCTTGCACTATCTCCCATTACCTGTCAACGTTATTTATACAAAGCTTACAGCCATATCATGTTGAATACACCGGTTCTCGCTCGATCACCAAAGTTAAGCAACGTTGAGCCTGGTCAGTACTTAGATGGATGACCGCTTGGGAATACCAGGTGCTGTAAGCGTTTAGTGACGGATGTGCGTTGTGGTGCAGTGGATATCGGCTCGGAAAGAGAAATCGGTGAGCCGACTTCGAATTCCAGTTGAATACACCGCATTCACTTAAGCACTGGTACCCTTGGGAAAGGTAGTAATCCGTCCCTTCCCTCCAGTTATGGGTTAAATAACAGGGTAGGACTTGGGGACCCTGCCCCTGAAAACAAATCCCAATGAATCTTGATACTTGAAAAGAAAAAAGTATTACTAGACGCAAAACTTATATTAAAACAACAATAAATTGTTGAAAGAAAAAGGTATTACCAGCAATAAATAAATAACATTTAGTTGGCAATAAATGACCCGCTGAGGTTGATATGCCATAAAAACAAAACAACTAAACCAATTATTTATACAAAAAATTATTTTACACATGCAAGAGCTTAATGTTCAAATTTACTTTTTTTTCAGGGTGTAAGTGTCACCCATGGATAGATTTTTAATAAAGAGGTCCGTAAGTCAAAAGTTTGAAAACCCCTTCTCTAAAGTATCATCTGCAAAAGTTGTCACTGCTGTCAGTCATGTACAATAAATGATTCTCACTACCATCCATGTCATTATTTATACCACACTCTTTGAAAGACTTTACAAAACTTTTGGTATTAATAGCATTTCAAGATTTCAACAGCCATTCACACACTTGAGGTATTATTGATGGGCGTTTTATCTTTCTACACGGTGTCATTGCATGTCTTCCGTCTGCCATCCAATTAGATCTGCACCATCCCAGTGCAGCAAAAAAGGGTGGACCGGTGGTCGCCATGAGGGCCAGCGTGACCATCGGTTACGAAGACTGGGCAATTTTTGGCCCTTACTCGTGCGCACGCGTTCAGGCTCCCCACCCTAAACCTTTACCTTGTGTCGCATCTTGTTCTCGTGGGGGAGCGGGTAAAAATCCATTTAGACCATTCTTCACGCATGTTATTCTTGAATGGTTCGTTGATGCTCACATCTAGTAACTGCAGCTGGAAAGTAAGGCCACCAGGAATTACAGCTAACATTCTGATAATTTCTCTTGCTAGTATTTTTTTTTAGTCTTGTCTGTCCTGTGTGCACTGAACTGATCCCGTAGCAATGCATCTTTTCGTAGCAGGCCACCTGGCCGATTGGAACGAACTTTTTCCATTCAAACTTTGACTCCTGTTTCATCTATCCAATCTTTGTGCTGCGCAATAACATGAATTCCATTTGGTAATTTTTTCTTGAGTAATGTTTTTCTTTTGAAAATCAACAATGGATGCCGTTTGATGCAATCAGCGCAACAAGCTAAAACTGCAGTGTAGGGAGTTTTTTCATGACCGGTGGTTTTAATAGTCACTGTTTTAGTACCTTTCACATCTATGCTTTTATTAAAAGATATGTCAAATGCTAAAGGAACATCATCCATATTTCCTATCTGGTTAAGTTCGAACGAGTTCTTCTTTCTAGCATTAATGACAAATTGATAGAAAGTCAGTGTTTTCTATTCATAATCCCTGACATTTTTTTAAAGATATTTTAGTTCTTGTTTGTAACCATAACTTGTTTCGCTTCATGAAACAAAAACACCAAGACGTAGTGCCTTTGAAGTCTTTTACTCCAATATTCGTTTTGAGTTTTCTTCTTCCAATATTATCATTTTCGTACTAACTGCAATCTGTGATCCATTCTCCATGTACACAGGTCTCTCTCTAATTGTGGCCATTTTGCTTGTACTTGACGTAAATTGTGCTTTGTCTTGTTTCCAACTTCACTCAATCCTTCTTCTTGTTATTTCCACTGCCGAATCATTTTTTCGGTGGGCGGTTCTTTAAGGTGTTTTCTGCTGCTACCATATTCTTTGGCATATCTTGCAACTTGTAGCTCGTATGCGATAGTATAAGTAAATCATTTTGATGAACTTGCCATGGGTAATAATTTCAGTAGAAAAAAAAAAGCTTGTGATACGTGTGACTGTCTGGTGGTAGATGGTATATTCGTAAATCTTCGTCGCCAATTTGTTGTGAAGTTGTTATGGCGAAACTTCGTTGTATAGTTTTAGTAACTCGTTTGGCCGGAAGTAAGACATAGAACACAGAAGATAGGTTCAAAACAGTGTATTAATATAACAAGAACATTTTTTATAATCATATCACCCCGAGCAATGTGGTAACGCTACTGAAGCGCAGGGGGCTACGTAGGAATGAAAAGATTGGAAAAGAGAAAGCCGGAAACCACATCCTAAACAAGGAACAAGGGCCTCTTAACCTGTTCAATAGACGTGGGCGGAGTGTGAACTAGGCGATAGTTTAGTCTATCTACTCCAATTGAGAGAGAGAAAAAAAAAGAAAACAGTGAAAATATTGGAAAAGAGAAAGCCGGAAACCACATCCTAAACAAGGAACAAGGGGTGAGCCTCTTCACCTGTTCAATAGACGTGGGTGGAGTGTGAACCGGGCGATAGTTTAGTCTACAAAGTAGTGTTAGTAATAAGTTACCAGAAATAAGTAAGTCTGAACGGTACAGTTACGCTGCTTATTGCCTGATTAGTAGCTGGTTTTAACTGCGTAAGAGCAGTCCTTCTTAACAGTTTAGAAAGTCACGCAGGTAATCACATATAACAGTTATAATGTATGAGGAAAAATATCTTTGGATTTTCATGTAGTGTGTTGTAGTCGTTGAAAAGTATTGTTCTGAAAAGGAAAGTTTCGTGGCCGTTGACAATTCTTCTCCTAAAAGGAACAATTTTGTAGTCGTTGAAGATTGTTGTCCTGAAAAGTACAGTTTATCGCATATTGTTGTAGCTGGCGGAGATGGCTGGTTGGAGCGACGACGGACAGTGAGCTGGATCTGTGGCTTATGATGATGGTTGGGTGGAAGTGATACCTTTGATGGCTAGGGCCTTGGGCCGGTTGTCTGCTGCTGCTAGATCAGATACTACACTTTTTAGAAATGCAGCTTTTCGAGTTTTGGGGCACTTTTATATCCTGAATCAATTTTAAAACAATCAATGGTCCTCGAGGGTTAAGATTCTTCTACAGGCTGTTTATTTTAAGTATGGAAGTGCCGACAAAATACAACACTACTATTAATTAAAATTTATAAAATATTTCTATTAAAACACTTTTTTACGGAAAAAGCAGCTTTCTCGAGTCCACTTTTATCGCTCTTTTCAGCATGGATAGGAGATTATTTCCTAACCTTTGGTTTGAAGTAATATAGAATATCAACACCTAGATTATGATTATATCATTATTTTCTCTTCCAGTACATGTGCTATTCATTTTAGTTGTTGCCGCTGTTGAAAGTCCTCAATGAGTCTGCTGTATTGCAGTTTGGGTGCTGCACCAGGTTTTTTAAATCTCGTCAGTTTCAACCTCAGTTTACATATAACCGGGAAGTGGTCGCTTCATTTGTTGTGAAGTTGTGGTTTCTGGGTTTTTTTTTAGGTAAATTACTTCATTTGTGCTTCTGTAGCGCCAGTCCACGAAGTTCAAAGAACGATGGTTCTCTTCAAAATCATTTTTAAGTTTCATTCTCTCGACGCCATATTTTAATCATTGATCTCAACAAACGATTGCATAGACAGTTGATTTGACACTTGACATGACAGTAATCTAGATCTATTTAAGAATGTAACTCGTATTCTTAGGTTGTTTTGGGGGGTTGTTGGACAAAACCGTTCTTAACGCAGCCTATGTTCAATTTTTTTTTTATTGAGAACCCTACTATTGTGACCTTGTGCTATAGTAAGCTTAATTTATCACGATTAGATTAAGTACTCGTTTCGACGATTTTATCTGAATTTCTTTTTCCGAATATTTGATTGTTTAAACTCTTTGCTCCAGTAATTATCGATTTACAGTTTTTGCACATTAAGTTTCGAAGTTTATTCTGGCGATTTACCTGATTAAAACAAACAGAAAAAAATACACGAACTGTTTTTACATTTTCTCTTTGTATCTCTATTTTCAGTAATGCAGTCTTATTTTCAAAAGGCATTTTTAAACGTTTGAAGGTTGAATGCTTATTAAATTGGCCTTGTGCCCAACATAACCGAACTCCCTACAACTTAAGATTATCAGATATCCTCAGAAGGTTGAAGGTTGGAAGAATAAAAGTGTATGTTTACGTGGAATTTTATTAACAGAGTAGAATAACATCAATTTGTAGAAGTTATGGTTCAAAGGAGTTCGAATACCAGTTGAATTCCTTGCATTCACTTACACACAAATACTCTTGGGAAAGGTATTAATCCATCTCCTCCCTCAGTTAAGGGTTAAATAATAAAATAGATTGGGTTCTATAGCCTTGGCTGGTAACCATTCTACTGCGGAATAATCCTCTGCCCAGTCAGTCATGCCTCCAAAGACATGATCGCCTAAAGCGTGTATCCTATATGGCACTTAACTGACTGGTGGTTCAAAGAGAAAAAGTAGTACGTTGTTAAGTGAATCCAGAGTTGTAGTTGTAAGTAGCGAATGTGTGTATGTAGAAGAGATTAACAGGTTTGTAATAAAGTCTGTGTTCCTTTCTTTCTTTTATGGCCAGTGAGAAAGTGAAGGGAAAGGTAAAGCAATAAAGAAAAATGGTACATAGCGACGTTAATTTTTAGGAGTCAGTTGAATTAATCATCTTGTTGTCGTGTTCTTCTTCTTTGTTGACGGCGAGAATGGCGAGGACGAAGAAGAGATAAAGGAAAATATCATGCAAGAAGAAAAGGGAGAACAAATGTGTGTTGGGACCTTATGTCCAGGTCAGTGGCTTGAAATTTCTTTTTGTCACATCTTGGCGGTGTGGTCTCTGATTTCTTGCTCCCATCTGACAGATTCGACTTTCTTTCTCTATTTTTATAGCAAAATACTTTTTTTTTTTTGCACTGTCTCGTGAATTTCTCTCAAGTTTCGTAAATCCCTTTCTCTTATTGGTTAGAAAATTAGTTTATCGGATCGTAAAATTTTGACTTCGTCTTTTTCCTTCGGTACTGGGTCGATCCTTTTTCTTGTTGGTCAAAATTAAGATTTCACACTGGATTGCGAATTTTTTTAAAAGTGAAGAGAAGAGAGTTACTTTAATTCCGTATTCACCACATGTTCACGTGTGTAATTGTTATTGCGGCGTGATACGAAATTTCAGTTCCATTCTTTTTAATCATATTGGTTGTGAGCTAGGACTCTTCGACATGGTGTAATGGTTAGCATGTTTTTTTTTTTCTCTAGATCAATAACGACTGAATATTGAGTTTGGTGCTTCGGTTATATGTAAACTGAGGATGAAACTGACGAGGTTAAAAACGCCTGGCACAGCACCTAAACTGCAATACAACATACTCGTGAATTACCCTAACCTGCATGAAAAATACATGCTTAGAAAAAAGGTCACTTCGAAGTAGCGGTATTAGTAAGCTTGAGTAGTGAGTTCGATCCTCACTAGATGCTCCATACTTGCTGCCTTGTACCACATCTAAGCTACACATTCAAAATCACTATGGAGAGAGTAACAAATGAATATTGGTTTGAGGCTATATATATTGTGTTTTAGGCATTGGTTTGAGGCTATACATATTATGTTTTAGGCATTGATTTGAGGCTATACATATTGTATTGTGTTCTAATCATTGGTTTGAGACTATACATATTGTGTTTTAATCATTTGAGGTTATCATATCGTGTTTTAGGCATTAGTTTGAGGCTATATATATTGTGTTTTAGGCATTTTAATATGATAACGTTGTGCTATCGCTCGGTTGAGACATTAAGTTGGTCAGGTCGTGTCTATGGAATTATTTTTATGTTTATGTTTTAAAAGAAAGAGTAACTTAAATAAAATATGTTGTCTCGTGATTATGGGAAGGTTTAAAGAAATTAATCCGGTCAGATTAAAATTGAAAATCGAGATAAATCTATCTTTTTTAATTATATACTTTTTATCACATACGCACAATTCCGTAGCACTGGTTTCCCAAGTATAACATTTTGAAGGCCTAAGCGGTTATCGTAGTGTATGCACCGACAACGCAAAACACTGAGGAGGAAATAGAATCTTTCTACTCTACATTGAACAACGCCAAGGCTCAGTGTAAAACACAAGAAAGTAGAATTATCATGGGAGACCTGAATGCCAAAGTAGGCAAGGAAAGGGAGTGTGTAACTGTTCAGACGAGGAAACCGAAATGACCGAGAAGAAAATGGGTCCACGGCGAATGATCAAGTAATAACTAACACCCGCTTTTAAAAACACCCGAAACGATTATGGACATGGTGAAGCCCAGGAGGTGACACGAAAAACTAAATCGACCATATAACTATAAACAGGAGATTCAGATATGCAGCTGTTAATTGTAAAACTTATCCACGTGCCGGCTGATGAAGCGACCACCTCCCGGTTATACGTAAACTGAGGATGAAACCTCAGAGATTGAAGAAGCTTAGTCCAGCACCCAGACTGCAATACAACAGACTCGTGAATTACTTCAACCTGCAGGAAAAGTACACGGACAGTGTGAAAAGAAAATACCAGTCAAATTGGAAACGGAAACTCGGAACGGAATGGACTAAAAAAAATCATTAGTGACATCGGCAAACGACATCGTCCCAAATGAAAACAAACGTAGAAGAAAAAATGAGTTGATCACAGTTGAGATTCTCGACATGATGTAAAAGAGACAGAAAACAACGCCAAGACATGAAAAGGAATACAGGAAACTACACAAGGAAATAAGGAGCAAATGCACACAGGCTAAAGACGAATGGCTCAACGACAAATGTGTAGAAATAGAGAGATTGAGCACGACTAATAAAGGAGACATGCATAAAAAATAAGGGAATTAACAGAACAGAAGGCATGCTCTTCAACAGGGTGTATAAAATCCAAGGATGAAACTCTCATATTAGAGAAAGAGAAATACTTCAGCGATGGGAAGAATGTGTAGGCGATCTCTTCCACGACAAGAGAGTGCAACCGACAATACACAGAAATACCGACGGACCGGAAATATTAAAATCCGAAGTGAAAACTGCATTGGCCAAATTGAATAGAAACAAAGCAGCAGGATCAGACGGCATTGTAATAGAGATGCTGGCAGTCTTAGAAGATTTCAGCGTAAACAGAATTACAGAAATAAAATAAATGAATTCTACAACAGTGACGATGTCCCAGAAGACCTAAGCTGATAGGTTTTCATAGCACAGCTAAGAGGCCAGGTGCAAACAAATGTGAACTCCACTGAACAGTCAGTATCACATAACAAAACTTATCATCTAAACTCTGATGAATAGAAAGTGCAGTAGAATCAAACCGGAGATAGGACAAGAACAATGCGGTTTCGTCAAAGACATTGAAACAAGAAATGCGATTTATGCTTAGAATGTTATCAGAAAGTGTAATACAAATGCAGAAGAACGTGTACTTGTGTTTCATAGATAACGCAATGGCATTCAACAAAGTACACCACAAAGACTTGATGGAGATGCCCGGCAACCTTGATATATTTGGGAAAGACATTAGATTAATCAAAAACCTGTACTAGCAACAAACTGCTTGCATACGGAGAGGAAACAAATTCAGAAGATATGCAAAGATAGAAAGAGGTGTAAAACAAAGATGTCTTCTCACCAGATCTATTCATCCTATATAGCGAGACAATTCTGTGAGATCGAGAAGTCCCGCCAGGATTCGGCATTAGTGGCTGCAACCTGAACAATATAAGATATGCAGATTATGTAGTGCTGATACGGAAAAGAAACTAAAGACTTCGTACAGGAAGTAGTTAAAGAAAGCGGAATGAAATGACTACACATAAATTACAAGAAAACTGAATGTATGGTCATCAGTAAAAAGAGGAGCCCAAAATGTTAACTACAAGTCGGTGATACTATAATCAAGCAGGTCAGTCAGTTAAGTGCCATACGTGATACACGCTTGGGCAATCATGTCTCGAAAGAGACATGACTGACTGGGCAGGAGATTATCCCGCAGTAGGTTGCCATTGCTTTCTGCGGTAGACTGGTTGCCAGCCAAGGCTATAGAACCCAATCTGTCCTGTTATTTAACCCATAACTGGAAGGAAGAGACGGATTAATACCTTTCCCAAGGGTATTTGCGCGTAAGTGAATCCAATGAATTTAACTAGTTTAAATACCTGGGAAGTGTTCTAACGGAGGACTGTAGTGCGACACTGAGATCCGAAAGCATATTGACATGGTCAAGGACACATTCCAGAATCTGGATAGAGTATTAAGAGACAGAAGAGAGTGCAAAGTAGAGAGTACTGGACTGGAAACAAAGAAGTACTCGACTGCCACCTGATGTCTGTCCTTCAATATGACAGCGAATACTGGACAATCTCATCAAGGATGAGAAAAAGACTGGAAGCAACCGAAATGTGGTTCTACAGAGGGATGCTGAGGATGCCATGGACCGAATCTGCGAGCAACGATGAGTTTTTGGAGAGAATGGTAACGAAAAGAAATTTGATACTTAACATCAATAAAAAACAGCTGAAGTTTCTAGGGCATGTAGTGAGGAGGGAGGGCTTGGAGAATCTGATACTCACGGAACCAATAGAGGAAGGAGAGACAAGGGAAAGCAATGCGTGACATACTTGATGGACTTGAGCAGCAGATGGATGGCGGAGCAGGGTTTGGGAGGGGTAACAGGAGAAAGGGTGTTAAGACTACAAGCGATAGGGAGCTGTGAAGGCCATGGTCGCCTACGCCCTGAATGGACACGGCACACAGAAGAAGAACCACGCCCTGAATGGACACGGCACATAGAAGAAGAACCAGAAAGTAAAACCGCAACGATTCACAGAAAAAAGTAAAATACACATTACACATTCTAGAATCTAATCACATTACACATTACACATTCTAGAATCTAATCACATTACACATTACACATTCTAGAATCTAATCACATTACACATTCTAGAATCTAATCTTTAGGTAAATTTATTTCATAAATAATCAAACCTATAAAAATTCTTTCATTTTACAAATAAATGAAATATTAAAAAAAAATCAAAATCAAAAAACTATCATGGATTTAATAGCGAAAATTTTGAATAAAGTAATAAAAAACACTTAAAAAAAAAAAAGAAAGCAATGTTTTTTTTTCTTTTGAGTACAGACTCATACCGCCATCCACCTTACAACTCACCAGTGAAAATCATTGAGTAAGAAAATCTTTGCGGTCAAAACAAGATTCCACAAATGTTTTTCATTTTTTCTCTTTTGTATTTTCGTCTCATTTTTTGATACACACGCACAAAATATCTAAGACTTGAAAACTAGTTTCTTATTTATTTAATACAATATACATATTTGATATAAAGACAGCTTGCATACACGCCTTATATGCTAAATAATTTATTAACTAATTAACCCCTCTACGACGTTAACGGGTGCGAAGGAGTTCAGTCAATGATTTTTAAAAAAAATTTTTCTTATTACTAGAACTGGTAACTAAAACAATAAACATTAAACAGACAAAATTTGTCTTTTTGAACTTAAATGTAAAATAGTGCTGTTGAGATGAACTGTAAAAAATCATCATTGCCATTAATTAATTTGAAAAATAAATATAAATTTTTCCATTCTTTCAAGAAACTTTAACTTCTCAAACTTTTTTTTAGTTTTAACAAATAAACAAAAAAAACTAATATGCGTCACAACGCAACATCTATATTCCATAATTTGATTGAGCAAATTTACGTAAATAATAAAAGAATAAAAGAAAAGAATAAAAAAGTGTACTAAAATACAAAGAATAAAAAAGTGTACTAAAATACGTAACTAGTAATAAATCTAAAAAATAGGATAAGAAGATAAAAATAAAATTGACATCTTAAACAAAAACCCAAAAAACATCTGATTTAAGTTAACCTTCCAAAGGAGTCAAAGCGAACGTTTTAATTTAAGTCTTTAAGAGTTAAGTTAAAATAGGTTTAAGTTAGGTAGGTTAGAGAATTTCTTGGGACTTTTTTTCCTTCAAAGTTTTGTTTTTTATTTATTTTAAATGTCATAGAATTTTCACAGTCGTATTTTTGTGAGGTTGTTGATGATTTGAATTCTAAATTTTTACAAATTATTTCACACCTCTCTAGCTGATGCTAGCTATTTACCTGTCCTTTCTGCATAACAGCAGTAACTACTTATTCAACTCAAGCTACCCACCTCCTTTTCCTTCCAAGCAACAACAGTCAACTTTTGTTCATCTCGCTACTATTTTTTTTTATTAATTTTTCCTTTTTTCACTCTCGTTTCTTGTTTCTCCTTTTTTTCTTTTAGCCTTGTTGCAAAAGTGCCCTATGTTTGTGGTGTGTGTGTGTGTGTTTGGCCGTAAGAACTTCACAGAATTATCAGCTGACATAAAAAGTCAACGGGGAAATTATGATGTAACTCATTCATTAGCAAATGTAACTATAAAAAAAAAAAGAAAAATTGGATTCCTTTTTTACTTTGCTGTCTGCGTGATTAAAGAAAGAGTAGGACATAGCTAGCCACAAAAAGAGAAAGTTTAAAAATTGGAGCACGAATAAAACAATCCCTCAGGTAAGAAGAACTTATGTTTAGAATCTGTAAACTTTTTAGAGACCTCAAAATAAAAATAAAATTAAGAAATAAAAACCGACAACGGACTAAAAAAAAAAAAAATTTGAATAGTTCAACATTGGCGCCTATATAATTTTTCCTAATGACTATTTTTAAGTAGTTACACATACGTAACTCAACCTGTTTTTATTGATTGTTTGTCTTTTTGAGTAATCTAAGATCTTTACTGAATGATAGCACCTCGTACACTTTCTGTTTTTAGTTTTTACCTACATGGAAATGGAATATGAGAAAAAGGAGTTACCAAAAATTTAGCGATATCATAATGTTCAATAGTTTTTTTCTTTCATTTGTTATTACGGCGGGTAATATGACAAAAATTGTAAATATTTCCTCTTACTCTTAAGTTAGATGATTTTTTCGTGTCGTAGATAATTAACTGAAACATTCCTTTCGTAAGGGCCTAAGGCGTTGGAAAAAACGAAAAAATAAGAAACAAATAAATGTATTTGACTTGTCTGATTTTTTTTTTTTTTTTTAGGACAAACTAAAAGTGACAAAGTTCGACAGTTCATAAATTTTGGTCAATATTATTATTAGTTAATTCAAGATTTTTTTTTATTGTAAGAAGAGATTATTATTTGATTTGATTTTTAATTTTTAATGTCTGCTTTAAAGAAGTTTATGTGCTCTCTAAATAATAAACCTAATTGAATACTGTTAAATAAAATTACTTACTATTTATTTTAAAATTGTAATTTTACACTTTTTTACAGTTTCTCTCTCTCTCTCACTCACTCACACACAAAATGTTTTAATATGGAAATTACACGTGTCCTAACAAACTGCCTGTACCTTCGGACTAGAAGTGGCTATCAAGCGATAAGTAGTTAGAATTAAATAAAAATAAAACTTTTTTTTTTTTTTTACCTTTCTTCAGATGTCTGTCGCACTCATTAACCTTTTCGGAATTTTGAACTGAATTCTTTACTTTCTTTATTCAAAATGCAAACGGGAAATCAGCAATAAAATCTCTAAAATCATGACTTATGATGATGAATGGAGTGGAAAAGAATGTCTTTTTTTGTGGAACTATTTAAGTTTTAATAAGGTTAAGTTCGAAATAATTATAATATTAATAATAAATTTCACTGTCGATTTGTAGGTTGTCATTGTCAAAAATTGAATTCTCTTATTTTTATTCAGTTATTAAGGTGGTATCATGGTATAATGACTCTTCCAGTTTCGTCTGCTAATCGAAAGTTAAATTCTGTATAAAAAAAAAAAAATGTGAGGGTCATTTACTCAATATACACCAATCAATATGCAATGAAAACTATGGAAAAAAAATAATGACTTTTTAAGCTAAAGGGAGACCCGCATCAAGCAGTTGAAAAGTAGCATTTATTTATTTATTTTAAATGAACAAAAAATAGGTTAATTTATATGGAAACGATTCTTTTTTTTTTAATGGTGAAAATAAAAGGAAAATATTAACTCTTTTTTTTTAATTAAAAAGAATAAAGAGGCAAATTTAAATTTCTGAAAACTAAAAATCTGTTTAAAACTGTCTAAAGGTGAAAATTTGAAATAGCACGTTTGTTGTTGAATGTTGTTGTTGACCGTCACAAAAACAACGACTAACAACAAGTGATAACATTTTTCCAGGTGTTAACATTTCAAACAGTTTTTAATTGCTGAAAAATATAATTAAATTCTTTACAGATTGAAATTGGATTGCGTATTTAAATTAAATACGCAGTCCAATTTCAATCGATTAAAAATAATTTAATATTGGAGAGAATAATTTTTCTTTTTTAAAGAGAAGAAGAGAAATATAAAAGAAGAGTTACGAATGCTTAAAGAAATTTTTGCTTCAGAAGAGAAATAAAAGAAAAAAGTTAGGAATGATTTAAGCTAAAATTAAAGTTTGAAGAAAGTTTTATTTTTAAAAATTCAATTTAAAACTTTGGTATCAAAAATGGAGTGGACAGTGGAGATACCTACAAAGAAATTCTTGCTTCTTTACGCACACTGCCGACAACCCTGTGTTCATTTTTAAACCAAGCCAATAATTTTTTGTAATTTAATGTTGTTATTATTGTTTATGATTTATAAGTTATAACCATGTCTTTTTATGTTTTAAACTAACTGTTGCATAAAAAAATGAATAAAAATTTAATCTTGTAAAAAAATGTAAACAAAACAACGAAAAACAACCCCTTTTTTTTTAGCTCGCAATAGAGTAACACAACACATCGTCTTGAAAACATCACTTCTTTCACAATAAAATTTTAAAACAGTCAAATTCGAAATAATCTTTTCAATTTGTGTGTGTGTGCTATTCTTTTTCTGTCGCGTAATGCTTTAAGTAAAGGAGTAAGATCTTTCAATGCTCGTCATTTGGGTCCAGAAATGGATTTTTCTAATTAAGATTTTACCAAAAGCAAAAAAAAAAAAAACAATTTTGATATAAAAAATGCTAATTATACGCAGGTCCGATCCCCCGACCGGCGAGTGGAGGATCTAATTGGGGGCCCCGGGCAATTAGCTGTCTTATCACGATTTTCTTTTTTGTATCTTCTTCACATACCTTACAAAAACAAAGCACAACTGAAGTAAAGGATGAAAAAAAAATATTTGTTTTTGTTGTTGTTTTTCGTCCATGTATTAAATTTAAAATTCAACATTTTAACAAGAAAAATCACAAGTTGATGTTAAAAATTGCAGCAAAAAAAATTTGAAAAAAGAATTGCATGGATAATGCATTGAATTTAATGAATAATGCAATTTTATCCAAATTAGCAACAGAAAATGTACAAATATGAAACTCATATATTGTTTACAGTTTGCTATATTTATGGAGCTGAGGAGAATGCTCAGTATCAGAGAGTGGGTTTGTATATAGCTAGTGTGGACATAGGAATCAACAATTGCTGTGTAGTATAACTTTTCACAGAGTATAGAGAAACCACATTGATTCCATTGTAAATAATCCTGCCATATTTGTTTTATGGGTAATACGTTACTATGACATTCATAAACACAGTTTTGAATTTGAGCCTGAAACCAAACTTGACCAACATCAAGTGCCTTAAGTTACTTGTATATGCTAAATATGATAGGAACTTTATAGTATACACACACACACACACACACACACACCTATGAGAGAGAGAGAGAAAGAGAGAGTAGTTGTAGATAATGAATGTCTATATTGAAATCAACACTGAATGACATGTCAGTTGCACACCTCAAATGACTTTCAGATCATCAAAAGTTATATATCTATTTTCAGACAGTCTGAACATTGCTTGAAGTGTGAAACTGTCATCATGCAGTGTTGATTTCTGTGTCCACACTGTTGGTATCTATCTATCTATCTATCTCAGTTACACACACACACACACACACACACACACACACACACACACTGGAATGCAGATTTGATTGTAGATACATTAAGTTTGTCTTTGTAATTTAACCCTGAAGATGATCTTGGAAAAGGTCAAAATAATTGGGTTAAAAAAACAATGGCACATTCCTTGATGAATTTTACCTTAATATCAAGAATCTGTTTAGATACCTGAAAGAATCAATATAAAATTAAATTGACATAATATATCTATATTATTCAATGAAACCTGTTTGAATAAAGTTTATGCTTCCTAAATATATATACAGGGTGGGATAGGAAAATTGGTGCCATTTTTATATTTTCAATTTTGTGCATGCATATTGTTTGTGATTTATTTTGTCGAATGCACAGTATAGTAGGGTCAGTTGGGTACCATCTGTGAGAAAAAGAGCCCCACGATGCAATTCACTCTGCCAGAAATTTTGAAACAGTATGCTGTACTGTTTGGCATACATGCCAGAAGCTCAAAAACAAACATTTCAGAGTGTTTGGGTGTCAATCTGAGGAAAGTTTAGGATTTGTAAATGACTCTAATGGTAATTATGAAGGTACAGCAGCTTAGAAAACTCACTCTGATTGTTCTTATAAGAAAAGAATTCACGGATTTGTTTGTGAGGGCCTCAGACTCAAAACAGGTGCCTACATCAAGTGCCTCGAGGAGGTAGTGCTGGAAGCCCTATGTCTGGCAAAAGGACTCTAATTCCCCAGACTGCAACCCCCTTGATTATTGTTTGTGGGACACAGTTGAGTGACAGACCAGCAAAACTCCTTGTAACACCAAAGATGAACTGAAAGCAAAGATTATGTCAGAATTCACCAACTTAAATAAGGAGCCTGTCCAGAAGAGTTGCAGGAGATTCTGAAGTCGTCTGGAGGCTGTGGTTGATTTTATTGAATAAATTTACTCTTAAGTATTTAAAGATATTTTCTGTAATTTTGGTAAATATATCTATTAAAATAAGATGTCAGTATTATTTTAATTTCTGCAAAATTCAGATGACAATTTATCCATCGCGTCTTAAATATACATACACATATATATATATATATATATATATATATATATAAACACAAACTTATCACCATACTCATTTTGAAAAGCCCTCCGCGTATATATATGGAAGGAAAAAATGGTTGTAAAAAAAGAAAGAGCTAAGCACATGAACATCAGCCAAAGAGATTTGGACCGAGCCAGTACATAGCCCAAAGGAAAAACCCGACATGAGTAATCAATAACAAAAAAGCGCTCAATACTTAATCAGAGCAGAATAAGTAAATTAAACCTAGTAAGCCAACAAACCTACCAAAGTTTCAACAATGTTCCCTGAAGATCCGTTTAGGTGAAACCTTGGTAGGTTTGTTGGCTCACTAGGTTTAATTTACTTATATATATAAATGCATATTTGGGCAGCAATCTTTCTGTTTAGCATGTTTTGTTGAAACAAGGAAAATTTGATTAGTTTTTTCCAGTATTCAAACATATTTCCTTATTACTGGTGATGATGAATAAAAAATGTTTCATAATGATTTTTCCAAGCACTTTCATCCACTTTTCTGGACCTTCGCAAGGGTTTTATATTTCTGATGTTGTTATTTTTTTCTCATGTTTTGATTGTAACGTAATTTATTTTGTGTTGTTTTGAAAAAGATGCGTTCTTTCAAAGCTCTCATGTTCGTTGTAATGTATAATATATATATATATATATATACACACACACACACACACACAAAGAAGTTTGATTAAAAAGAACTTACAGTATCTGTTTAATATTTTATTAATAAAATGTCAAACAAAATCTAGTTGGTTCTTTGATTAAAACTGCCTGGAGATATATATATATATATATATATATATATATACATATTTAAATGCAATGTCAATTGCCATCTCCTTGACTTGCATTCTTTACCTGACAACCCTTGTATCTTGTTTTTTCTCTCTTTCCACTCTACACACATACAGCTCTCTTCCCGCCAATATTCCCATCTTTCTCTTACCCATTCTTCAAAACCCTCCCTCCCTCCCCTCTGCCATTAACTGTTCCTCTTTCTCTTCACTCCCCACTTATGTAACCCCTTGTGCACCAGTTGCAGTACTGCCTTGCTTTGGGTGAAAGAATTATTAAAAATATATATATATATATATATATATATATATATATATATTTCGGCCATCTGCCACGGTAGGGATGGACTTATATTTTCAATTTAATTCTCTTTATTGTTAATAGCTTAAATGTTCTATGTTTACTGTGTGTTAATATTTACTCTTTGATAATGGCTTATGTGAGCCGAAAGCTTAGACCCGATAAAAAAAATCAACAATTACTGTGATTTTTTGTTGTCTTTCAACGATATCACCATCAAGTATATCAGACGGTATGAACGGATCCTACACAAAATTAATAGACAGAACTTGTCTATATTATTCAATGAAACCTGCATTAATGAAAAAATGCTGCCAAAATACACACAATATATATATATATATATATATATATATATATATATATATATGCAATATGCTGACATTTTAGTTTACGGAATGAAAATAACTCAAGAATATATAATTTTAAGCAATGAATATTTGATTTGTTATCTAGAAATTATGATGATGCACTTCCTTGTTTTTAATTATAATTAATTTTTTTTTAAAAAATAGGAATAAGGCTTTTTTTGGTTCTTATATCTTAAAATGGTTTTATATAGCAAATGAAATATTATTGGCTTATTTCTAATACAAAAAACACTCAACCCTGTGAAAAAAAAAATGAAATTGACAACTAAGCTATTAGAGTAATTAAAATTAAATATTTCAATAAAATATAAAATATCTTACAATTTCATTATGGTTCAGTTTGTAACATTATAAAAAGTTTTGTACACATGATTAGTTAGCATGTCTTGAAATGAAAGTGGAATGTTCATATACTTTATGTATGTGTGCAAGTATGAATGGACACATCTTTAATTGAGATTGTAAAATTCTTGTACTGTATATCTGTGTGTATGCATGCATGTAAGTAATAGTATTGACAGGGAAAATCCTCCTGATTATAATAGGGATCATTTTGTTTTTATTTGTGTATCACTAATATATATATATATATATATATATATATATATTGATTGTTTAATACTTAGTTTTTGGTCCTAATATGGTTAGACCAGTACACATTTGTATTAAAAAGTGATCTATACAATTATATTGTAGAACTTTTGAATATTTTTCATTTTTAAATGAGTTATTTCACTACCTTGGTTTCTACCATGAGTGGTATCTTCAGGCGATTTTTAATAACTCTTTTTTAATAATATATTTTTAATAATATATATATATATATATAATCTAATCTAATCTAATCTATCTAAATCTAAACTTATATATAAATGGAACTTTGTCTGTGTGTATCCATTACCTATAAACTCTGAAACGGCTGAACGGATTTTCTTGAAAATTTACACAGTTGTACTATAAGCGGATGCAAGGGTTCTTAGCTAGGTTTTGTGTTGAGGTACCCCCGATAAATATCAAAAATCGATAATCAAAAAAATTGGGTTATAGAAGGAGTGGTCCGATTTTAATCAAATTTGATACATTCATAGACAAAGACATAAGAAATGATATTCAGAAGTTTCAAGATTGCATTTCTTACAATAGTGCAGAAAATTGATGATATATATATATAAAAGGTAAGATGTTTGTGTGTGTGTCTGTTTATCTGCCTATATGTCTATATTTTTTTCAGCCCTTTTATTTTAGTTTTTGCTTCGGGTTTGGCTCTAAGTAGGTATAATTGTAATTCTTAGTCTCAGCCATGATACCATTTACTCAGAGGACTTATTTAGCCTTCAAAATTCAATTTACGACAAAAAAAACTTATTTGATATCGATACAAGGAAATCAAAATTTGACTTACATCCATTCATTTTTCTTTCAGTCTACGGTTTCGCTTTAACTGGAAACAACTATTGCTTTTTAGTCTTTCGTGCCAATGTACAAAGAGTCTGAGCTCCAGGACCATGGATTAGTTTTAAAGCTTTCATTACACCCGAGCAACGCTGGGCTATACTGCTAGTATACATATATATATTCCTCCTTTCATTCTCTCTTATTATACTTTACTACTAGTTATGAAAGTTCTTGTCACATGCTTGTTCTTTAACAGTGCCTTAATTTTTTATTAGAATAATTATGTTGCTCAGTAGTGGAGAATATATATATATATATATATTATAGAAAGTTCTGAAGATTAATGAAATGATTTTAACAACTGACATATTCAATTTTTAATCAAACTGTATATTTATAAATTTGTTTTTACTGGCTTGATTATTAACAAGAAATTTTTTATGAAAATGTGTGCCATTCAGCAAAGATTCGAACCTGCAACCTCTAACAACATAGTAGAAGCCACCAAATGATCTCCACCAAATGATCTGGTGCATCTTAGACTGCTTGACCACGAATGATTTCACAGTCTAATCGAAGTCAAATCAAGCCTTACAGAACACAATTTTCAATTCTATGCCCAGAACCATGGTTCTGTTGTTAACATGTCGATCTCTCACGTGCTGTGATGTCATAGAACCGCATTACGAATTTGCGATCTGCATCTGCTATTATCGTTATATAGCAATGTTTAATGTCAACACAAGAAAGTAACATCTTTGATGGTGGATGTTTTATGTTAACATCCCTGTAACCACTCTGAAATGGCTCATGTGAGCCAAAAGCTTAGAACCAGCATAATAAAAAAAATATCCAAGTGTTGGACAATTTTTGTCTTCATCTGAAATTAAAGCCAAAATACAATCTTAGAATGGCTCATGATTAAGCATAATAAACATTCATTGTCTGTTATATTTAACAATATATGTTTAGAAAAAAAAAAGTATATATATATATATAATATGTTTCCCTCCTGTCATACTCAGGGGTTTAGATTATTTTGTTTGTTTTTTTGTATGTCTTAATGTAAGATACTCAATAATATATATATATATATATATGTTGTCATTTTAGTCAGCGTATCGATATAAATATTTTGCCATCATTTTTGACGGCAGGGGCTTACTCATTAGTTAACATTCCTTTGTGTATATGTGGGAAAAAAAGATTGATATAAAAGTGTTATTTGGAAGTGTGGCTTGGACAAAGTGAATTTTAATGCTAGGTTTTCACTCTCTTGTGTACTTGGAGTTTCACAGGCAAAACGGTAACTTTTACCTGTTCCAGATGGTTCCAGAAATGAGATCAGGAGTAATTCTGATTGGTTGAAAAGTATTAAATGTTAGATTATAGTCTTATATATAAATCAACCAGTAGGTTAAGTTTAAGGCTCCGTGTTTTCTACTCAGGATTGTTCAATAGCCTCGTGAATTAAAGTGCTGATTCCTGAATTTGTAAATTGTCAGTTCAATCCCTGGGTCAGGCAGTGTGTTCTTGGAGTTAGTAGAAATAGATCTAACAATAACTGAGTATTATTAATGAGAAGTAGACATGGCCAGAAGAATGAGAAAATCTACTCCTAGAGATTAAATAAAGGGTTCAGTTTGAAATTTCATGTATGTTTCAATGTCGCAGAGCACAACAGCCAAAATGTGATAATAACAAAAAGTCTACTTGTGCATAATTTAAACTAGCATCATAGCCTGGCATTACCTGCGTTTTTGCTGACTAAATGAAATTAACATAAAAATAAAAATTATTTATTTTGTTAAAGCTTTATTTTTTTTAAAATTTTATTTTCTGAAGTATGAAATCTGAAAAAAAAAAGACTTAAATAATTAAATTGTCACTTTTTTTTTTACATATTTTGTTTTTGTTTAAAAAAACATTTAAAAAAAAAAATTTCTTTTGTTTCAAAATTACGGGGAAAAATATTCACATTTTTTGTTGATCAAATGAATTTTTAAAACGTCAGAATAAAAATTAAATATAAAGGCTCATTTTTTTTCTTTCTTTTTTTTTTTTAGTAAAAAATATTTTTGATGCGTTTGACATGTTTGATTTGATTTCTGTGACGTAATTTAACAACTAGCTTAGATCTTAGATGTTTTACAGAGCAAATGTAAACAATCGGATCCATTGGCCAAAAAGTGCGAAAGGGAAAATTGCTGTACTTAAATTCAAAAAGTATGTGTCAACCTGGCTTCCATGTAAATATGTGTCCCTAGAAAGTTTGAATGGCGTAGCTTAAAAAATGTAGGCGTGCATAGGGAACAGTCACAGATTGCCTTTTATATATATATATATATATATATATATAGATAACTTCAGGTGAAAGTGATGTGTGGAGCCTGCTATGTAAGGACAACATTTTGAGTCAATTCAGTTTTCATCAATATCAGATATAGGCTCTAGCTGTGATTCATTATACATGCATATGTAAATATGAACACACTGTGTCTGAATGTTTGTGTGATATATGATTAATTTTAAAGCCAAAATGAAATCTTTCAGTAAACAAATAAAATAATTTCACTTTTGAACAGATGGAAGGGATTATTTTGACAACATCACACTGGTGATAATGAAGTGGTAATGTATTTTTAATATTATGTTTTAGTCATTTGTATTTTTCAATGTGCATTTGGGAGAGTACAGTGCATGCCCTCAGGAAAGATGACAAATGACAATCAAATGTTATATAATCTGTTGTTAAGTGCTTTTTTGCATGTATTGTGGACTGTATTGATATTATACTTGAAAGCTATTAGAGGCTGTCTTTTGTGTTGGGCCTTTTGCTCTCTTCAATTAAGATGGTTTGTTATAGGAGTAATTAGTAGTAACTCCTTTCCTCTTAAGAGAGACTTAGAAAAGACACTGGTTGATGTCATTTGCACCTGAGTGATGAATGCTTAGTGCATCTTCATGTCTTACACTGTGTGTACAAGATTTAATTGTATAAGTTAACAAGAATATTCAGTATCCAGTATAATTTGTTTATGTTGTCTCAGTTTTATTTTTGTATGCAAACACAAGAGAGAGAGAATAAGAAAGAAAAAGAACACATCTTTATATTTCTTCAGTATTGTGATCATGGCTCTTCACAGCTTCCTTTCTTTTGTTGCTTTACAATTTTATTTTGGGATACTCATAACCCTACCCATTTGCTCTAACTGGTTACACACTGATTTCCTTTGCTTCTCTTACCTTTTCTAGCCCTGTGTGTGATAAGTTCATGAAGCCTTCTTTCCTCATGAATTATCCAAAAAAATTTCCAAGTGTTTCTTCTTTCTTTTTAGTCACAGTTTCTTTGTAGTTTCTGATATCCTTAAAACTTCCTCTTTTGTTGCATATTCTATCCATGTTATTCCCAATATGCAAAGAAAAAATAAAAGGAAATCAGAAGAGAAAAAAACTGAAAACAGGGATAGAGGTTATCCATTTATCAATTTATTTAATTTTATTTTTAAAGCAAAAAGATATACTGTTGTAAGGAGAAGCTATGTGTGATTGAAAAAGAAGAGAAATCAGCTGGATAGACAGTATGCAATAAATTCTCCCTCTTAACTAATTAAGCTTAAATAATATCGTCATCCTGATATAAAATGACAACTTTTATTCACCAATTTGTTGTTGGCTTGATTTTTGAATGCATCATTTCAAAGTTAATATACGTATCTATATATTGTTTTATAAAGGAAACAATAACGTATCAAATAATTTCTGTTTTAATTAATCTTTTATGCACTTTTGTCCTTATGGGCGATCATGATTCTCCACAACTTCCTATTATTTATGGCTCCAATTGTTTATTTCCTTACTATACCTCCAAGTTCCTGTTCTACCATCTATTTACACACTCTCATTAGGCAGATTACTGTTTATTCATGCCTTCCTTGCCTTCAGTTTGTCTTGTGAGGGCCAAATTCTCAAAGCCTTCTTTCCTTATTTTGTGTGCTCCTAATTTTAACTCTCACTTTCTAATTCTAAATACAAGTGTTCTTTTGTTCCCATTTTCCTTAGACCTTCCTGATGTAATGAATATGCATACACATTGGTTCCCCCTCACAGTAATATGATTGGCTGGTGTTAGCCATAAATACAGACTAAGTGTGGGACACCTAGGATTGCACCTATTGGAATGCCTAGTGACTACGCCTACACATAAGCATACTGCATACGACTATGACGAGTACCAGTCCATTCAGCTACTTGCTAGATTGTTCTACCCGGTTATATTTGCCAAAGCCGCTTAACTACTTTGAATAATATACATATATATATATCCCTTTCTGTGACATATCACTTCCTCATTGCTCACATGTTTTGTTCATAGTATTCTCTTTATTCCTCATGTCTCATCTCCATTTATGAGGAATTTGTTCAGCATTCACTGTTATATAGGAGGTTTGATATGACAGCAAATTAGTATTTTTTTTTTCTTTATTTCTAACCAAATTTTCCTGTTTCTTAATACTTTGTTTATCTTTTGGAAGGTATCTTTCACTATTCCAATGCACCTTCTGATTTCTGTGTCATGTCTTCTATTGTCTGTTATAACCTTTTCCCAGATTAGTTCTATCATTGTAAGGATGAGAATGCTTTTTATATTCATATTTTGATTCTTCATCTGTGTTCAGCTAAGATTCATGTATATATATATATATATATGAATATTCTAAAAAATCTATTTGCTACAATAAATAATTGATTCATTTTCTACAGTTTATCAACAACCCTTTGCAGGTTTTAATGCTAGAAAATATTTTTAAATTATAAGAATTTTCTTTTTAAAAATAATGATGATTTAGTGATAAAAATCTTACTAATTAATCCATAGTTGGGAGAGGAGAAGAAGTGGATTCCTACATCTCCTAATAGTAATTGCACGTAAGTGAATATAACAAACCCAATGGGAATTAGAACTTGGCTCTCTGACTAACACTTCTAAGCACCTGGTATTCCCAAGCTGTCACTCATCATTCAGGAACTGTTGTTTCAATGTGATGTGGCCAAAAATATTTTGCAATAAATGACATGACCAAAAAAAAAATATTAGTTTTATGAGGTGTTACCAAAAAAGTTGGGATGAACTTAGTGTCAAAATGACTTCATTAAAAAAAAAAAGAAGAAATAGAAACGGTATTTCTTTATTTTCTGGTGGAGTGACTTCCAGATATATATATATGAAATATCCAATAAAGCATTAGGAAATACTAGAGGATATAACATCTATGGCTTGATAAATCTAATTTTCCTTAAGTTTTTGGAAGGCCCCTGCCATATAAGTGATTCAGATTAAAGTAGGTTTTCATTTTATTTTTGATTCTTATTCAATTCAAAAAGAAAAAAATTATCATTTTTTTTTTTCTGACATTTTTCCAATAAATATTTTCTGCAAAGTCTCTGAATATTTTTTATCTTATTTTCATAACAATATCCAAAAGTTGGAAGAAAATTCAGATGTGAAATGATTTTGTCAAAGAAAAAATGAATACAAAATAATGTTATTTACAACCTGGTCAAGTGATTTTAAGAGATGTGTGAAATTTCAGTAAGTTTCTTTAGACCCTTCTATTATTGTTAAATATAAAATTGAATTAAAGATGAATGAATAATAAATAATATGAATACATATAAATAGAAGATTTTCCATCAGCCTAATATTTCTATATATTAACACATCACTAAATAAATCCCTGGCTTAACTAATAAAACAACAACAATGCTTCTCTAACAATTCGATGCCTTTTTCGTAAAATGATTTGCCTTTAGGCTCAAAATATGCCTCAGTTTCCAATATCACTTTTTTATTGGAGCCAAATCTCTTTCCCTGGAGCATTCTTTTGAGGTCTGCAAACAGCCAGTAGTCACTGGGGGCCAGATCTGGAGTATAGGGTGGATGCAGAAGCAATTCAAAGTGTAATTCATGTAGTTTTGCCATCATTGTGATCGACTTGTGACATGGTGCATTGTCTTGGTGAAAGATCACTTTTTCTTCTTCATTTGTGGTCATTTTTTGGCAATTTCTTCCTTTAAATACATCAATAATGCTATATAGTATTTACTTTTGATGGTTTTTCTTTTCTCAAGGTAATCAATGAACAAAATACCTTGCGCATTCCAAAATACGGAGGCCAAAACCTTGCCCGCTGATTGTGTCTTTGTTCGCTTTGGATGGTTTTCACCTGCTGCTGTTCACTCAGCTGACTGCTGATTTGACTCCAAAGTGAAATGGTGGATCCATGTTTTATTCATTGTCACATATTTATGCAAAATCTTTTTGTTGCATTGAAACAGTTGCAAACAATGCTTTGAATCATTGACACGTTGTTGTTTTTGATCAACTGTGAGCAAATGCAGCACTCACTTTGAACACAGCTTTCTCATTGACAAATGTTCATGCAAAATGGTGAATACACTGCCTTCTAATATCTTCAACTTCTTTGCTATCTCATGCAACTTCAATTTACGGTCAGCCTAAATGAATTTGTGGATGTTTTTGGTATTTTCTAGGACAACTGCTGATTTTGGGCAATCTGAGCCTTCTGCATCATTTGTGTCTGTACAACTGCATTTAAAACCAGCATACCACCTCTTAACTGTTGTTTCTAATGGAGTGGAGTCTAAATGACACTTATCAAGCCATTGCTTTGCTTGAACAGTATTTTTCTCACCAGAAAGCAATGCTTTGTCAACACATGAAATTCAGATTTTTCCATTCTTTTTAAAATTTGTAACAGTAGCTTCACCTAAATAACTGTAATTTGTAAACTTATATTCTGATTAGCCCCAAATTTTGTCAGGTGCTATTTGAAGGTTAGTACTTCATAAAAATTATATGAATTTTTTTATTAGTGGCACCATCTATATGTCAGGCCCGGGAAATATTGAGTGATGTGTTATATATATTATTGTTGCATACCTACCTATATACAGGAATGGGATGTTCCTATCCTCTTAAATATGTGGACACTATTAGGGTAGAGTAGAGCGATTACATGTAATCCAGGATCTTTCTTTATCAACTCGGCTCCTGAACACCGAAAGACTCAGACAGTGTCCGCCAAGGGGTGGCGTCTCATCTGGGGAGAATAGACAAGAGCCTGATGATTTTTTTTACATGATATTTTTGGCTGAGCCTTAGGGCTCAGAATCCCCACTTTAATTGACCCTGTATGGCATCCACCTTGTACAGAGGAATCATACTGATCAAAATTTTCTCTTGGTCGACTCTCTGGTTCCGGGTGGAGAGGAATCCAGACGAGGTTCTGCTGAGGAGTAGTCTTGTCTGGATTGAATATTCAGGAGTCCAGCCCAGCCTAGCCTTAAGCAGGATATTTTGTGGCTGAGCTTAAGGGCTCCCCACAGTAATTGTTATGTTTTGGCATAAATACAAAGTGATTATACTGACTAGCAGTTCACTAGCAGTGAATCCATTTCACTCAGCATGCAAGTCTTGTACTTGTTGATGTACTGTTATTCCCAAACTTTGTTTTGGTGATTACTCGTGCAGTAACCTTTTTGGGTTACAACAATTAGATAACTATTTCATTATTTACCATTGATGTAGTTTCTATTTTAACCATTTGTGTTAATTGAAATTAAATAACAATATCTAAACTTATTTATAAATGGAACTTTGTCTGTGCGTGTCTGCGTGTGTATTCGTTACCTATAGACTCCGAAATGGCTGAACCGATTTTCTTGAAAACTTACACAGTTGTACTATAATCATCTGTGAGTGTTTTTAGCTAGGTTTTGTGTCGAGGTACCTCCGATAAATGTCGAAAATCGATTATCTAAAAAATCGGGTGATAGAAGGAGTGGTCCGATTTTAATCAAATTTGATACACTCATAAACAAAGACATAAGAAACGATATTAAGAAGTTTCAAGGTTCAATAATATATATATATATATATATATATATATATATATATATATATATATAAATCGAGACCAGGAAATCAACATTTGACTTACATCCATTCATTTTTCTTTCAGTCTACGGTTTCGCTTTAACTGGAAACAACTATTGCTTTTCAGTCTTTCATGCCAACGTCCAAAGAGTCTGAGCTCCAGGACCATGAATTAGTTTTAAAGCTTTCATTACACCTGAGCAACACCGGGTTATACTGCTAGTTTTACTTAATTCAAATTAATCAATGTCATTCGAAGGACGTGGATAGTGTAATGTAATTATTCTGAGTCAAATGGAAACTCTGGGGACATATAGCTTAGCTTCTTCCTCTATGTGCCATGTCCCTTTAGGATGTTGACTATCATGTTTTTCCATAATTTCCTGTTCTTTGTAGCACTTAATAAATTTTGTCTTTCGTTATCATCGCTAAATCTTGCCTTGCTATCCACATACACAAGCTTACAAGGTAGGTTATGCATTGTTTTCCTCTATCCTTTTTGCCTTCAGTCTATCTTGTGAGTATCAAATTTTCCAAAACTTCTTTTCTCATTATGTGCTCTAGAAATTTCAACTATCTCTTCCTGATAGTAAGTATAATTTTCTTTTTCTGTTTCCATTTTCTCGAAAACTTTGTCATTGCTCACATGTTCCGTCCTTGGTATTCTCAGCTTCCTTCTGTAGAACCATATTTCTGTTGCTTCAAGTCTCTTCTTCATCTGTAAGGAGATTGTCCAGCATTCACTCTCATACCTTATGTCTCCTAATATATGTACAATCAAAACCCATTTGATGACACATGTGGTTGTCTCAACGGATGATCTCGTCTAAGTTGAGCTGTTATCTTCTGTCTTTGATTGCACATGATAGCCATTTTATCCCCAAATAGTATGTTTTATACCAGAGACATATGCTGTATAATCTGCAAACCAAGGTTGATGATTGGTTTGAAATATAATGAAGGACACAAATATATGTGTATATAAAAATATTAACTTATTCAGTTTATTCTCTTCAGTGACTGTTGTGTGTAGAGGAGTAGTCAAAATAAGTAAGCATATAAGAAAGAGTGATGGCTGGAGTTGTCTTCCTTGCATTCTCTTGGAGTCCTCTGGCTTGTCTGTTTTGTCTGCTTTCTCAATCCAGGAAAATCCGGTCTTATACATAAGTCCAGGCCCTGTTAAACATCACCCAATTACATCATCCCCAGGAAGGCATAATCACCAATTGTTGTCCTTGGCCAGTTGTATTTTGACGTAATCACATTATTGTTTATTTCATTGTTCAAATTTTTTCCAACTTTGACATGCTGATGCAATGCCTGATTATTTGTCATTGTTTCTTACACTATAAACATATTTTTGTTGGTTTACTAAAATATAATTCTTCCTTTCTTCATTGTTTATACTTTTGACCTTGAATATTGTTTCTGCATTTTTTTTGCTTCTAACTGAATAATTTAATTAAATTCTGTGGGTCATAAACTGCATTCCATTGTTTATTGTTTTGTGACTTTGAAATTGGGTTTTTTTTAATACAATACACTTTTTTAATTTTTCTGCAAACCAGTTTCGACTCAATCATCACATGTTTTCTTTTTCGCCTTTGACAGGAATAAATTCAGTCATATTCCTTTGGTCCCCAGGATATATAGCAAGTAGTATTGCATGCATTTGTAATAAATACATGAAAAGAAACTTGTTTGCAACTTTTTCAAATAGGGAACATGGATGAAGTTCCAGCAACATTCAATTACTGAAGTTAAGTAATGTCAAGCCTGGTTAGTACCATGTGCTGCAAATGTTGTAATAGATAATGGCTCAGAATTGGTAATCAGAGAGCCAAGTTCCAATTCCAGTTGGATTTGTTATATTCATTTATATGCAAATATGCTTGACAAAGGTATAAATCTAATTCTTCTTCCCCCAGCTATGGGTTAAGTGGTAAAACTTGTATCAGTAAATCATTATTATCTCTAAAAAGAAAAAAAAGATTTTGCAATCTAATATAAACTTATTTATAAATGGAAGTTTGTGTCTGTGTGTGTGTGTGTCTATTAACTATAGACTCCAAAACGGCTGAACCGATGTTCTTGAAAATTTACACAGTTGTACTATAAGCATTTGTGAGTGTTCTTAGCTAGGTTTTGTGTCGAGTATCCCTGATAAATATCGAAAATCGATAATTGAAAAAATCCGGTTATAGAAGGAGTGGTCTGATGTTAATCAAATTTGATACACTCATAGACAAAGACATAAGAAACGATATTCAGAAGTTTCAAGGTGGCAGTTCTTACAATAGTGCAGAAAATTGATTATATATATATATATATATATATATATATATATAAAAGGCAAGATATTTGTGTGTGAATCTGTTTATCTGCCTGTATGTTTGTATTTTTTCACTCCTTTTATTTTAGTTTTTGCTTCGGGTTTAGCTCTAAGTAGGTATGATTGTAGTTCTTAGTCTCAGCCATGATACCATGTACTCAGAGGACTTATTTAGCCTTCAAAATTCAGTTTACGATGAAAAAAACTTATCTGATATTGATACCAGAAAATCAGGACCATGGATTAGTTTTAAAGCTTTCATTACACCTGAGTAATGCCGGGCTATACTGCTAGTGTAAAATATTTTCTGGCTTTAAATAACTAGCAAAAGGTTGACAAGCCATAGAAAATGAATTAATCAATATCGATCAATTGACATAGCATCTAAGAAGTCTTTCACGTAATATTTCTTTTACATTTATCATAATATATCATAGACATTTATCATATTAATATCATATCATAATATATCATTATAAACCAAATAACATATCAATATATATCTTATAGATATTAATAAATATACATATTATCCTATGTTTTATGCACAACTCTGGGTTTCTTGCATTTCAGCAATCTTCGGGTACTTATCATATCATAATGGCCTTTTCTCAATTTGAATTATTTATTAGTGTTCCTTTCTTAAAGTTCATTATAGGTATTAAATCAGATGTGTGAATATTTTTATTAAATGTATAATCAGATTAGGTTAATAGCAAAACCTAAAAATTGAATAGGATACTAAAATTATTACCTCCTTATATATAATATAATTATATGGTTATGTCAATTTTTCATTGCTACATGGAAATTTCTATGTTTCGAGATTGCCTGACGATGAGAATTAATCTCGAAACATAGAAATTTCCATGTAGCAATGAAAAATTGACATAACCATATAATTATATTATATAATATCAAGCTCTATAATACTCATTATATTGAGCACTGTTTATAATAAAATAAATGCCAGAGCACTCAAAATATAAAAGAAACCTTGAGTCTTCTTCACTTGGAATTATATATATATATATATATATAAAATTTTTAATTTATTTATATAAATGTAATTTTTTATGAATAATCATGTTTG
Source organism: Ascarosepion bandense (assembly GCA_037127315.1). Classification (NCBI taxonomy): domain Eukaryota; kingdom Metazoa; phylum Mollusca; class Cephalopoda; order Sepiida; family Sepiidae; genus Ascarosepion; species Ascarosepion bandense. Next base: position 6,939,679 of record JBBBDQ010000511.1, read on the forward strand.
ATCAGATGCTCTGTTTTTATTATTAAAGAGTATATTCATTTTTTTACATCGACCAACCTGAATATTTGAGAAATTTTGTTAGAAGAATATGCGCCCTTTGGCAGGATTTATACCTATGTCACCTACCAAAAAAAAAAAAAGATTTTTTTTTTTAATATTCAGGCTGGTAGATGTAAATAAATAAATATATGGTTTGATAATAAAAACAAAGCATCTACTCAAACATTGAATATCTATTAAAAATAATGTTTGAACAAATAAACTAAAATTATATATATATATATATATATATAATGTATTCTCCCCAAAATATTTTCTCCAAAAACCAAATGACCCCAAAGAGTGAATACATTACAGAAATGCCCTTCTGAAACTTTAAAGACGGCATGACTGAAATAACAACATGCAGCTAGATGACAAGCTTCTCCACATTTTTTCTATTAATACTCTATCCTACCTTGATATCAAGCACTTTATGATAAAATATGCTTGCCTAAAATGTCTTTCCACCAGTAAACAAGAGAAAAAAAACCCAAAAAAAACCCAGCAATTTTAGTACTAAATATAATTACAATTTAACACACACACACACACACACATATATATATTATTAATTATTATATTAGAATATGTGCAAACTTCAAATTACTGCAAACTTGTACATTTTGTTTTTTTGACATTGAAAGAACAATGTCTCATCAGGTAGTTAACAATGATGGTAAAGTCAAAACAAAATGTTGAATTTTGTAGTAGTTTGTAGTTTGCACATGTTTTAATGTAATAATTAATAATAAATCTTCATTGCTCTGTTTTTATATTTAGCATTGTTTTAAATTAATGTTTTGAATGTTGCAATTATTTTCTTTGTTCTTATCCATTTGGATATATGTATATATATTATATATATATATATATATATATATATAATTATGATATAATAATACTATAATAATAATATATATTATAAACATTTATCAGATCTGACAAATGTTTTACATAATATTTCCTTTTGAAATGTTGGGAGGGTAGATGGATTCATATATGCCATCAAGTATAGTATTCTTTTTTTGTAGGACAAAAGCAAATATTTTATACGAGTACTGAAGACTCTTTCTTTAAAGTTTGTTTAATGAGAAAGCTAGTGTGTGAATGTTTCTATCTGCCTTGGAGACGCTTTGTCTGTGTCATTGATTTTTATGGAAGACAAGGATTTGAAAAAACAGTCCACAAGTTCAGATGACATTAGAAACAATGCTGAATATGTCCTTTAGTTGAGAAGGACAAGGACAGAGGTCAGTTTTTGTCTCAGCCATAAGGAGAATAAAAAGATTTATTCTGAGCATTTCAACAAGATTAAACACCATGATTCAATTTATAAAAACAGTTTGGGTGGGATGGGAAACAATTCAGGTATTCTTTTGAAGCTTTGAAGAGAAAGAACAGTGCTTCCTTTTGCCGATGACTTGAGTAATAATCTGAACTTTTTTATTTGTTAGAAACAATAATAAAAGTGAATACTCAATTTTGCTGCAAGTTGTAAATATTTTTAAAGAAACAATTTTTGCTGGGTCGCCAAAGAAACATGAGATCTGGCATTATCTTGATGGAAGACAATGCCATTTCTGTTTACTAATTCTGGGCATTTTTCTTGAATTGTAGCTGCTAATTTGTCTGGTTGCAAGCAGTACTTTTCAGAATCAATTGAATGGTTACTTTGCAGAATCTCATAGTACAGGATTTCTTTCAAATCCCACCAGATGCACAGCATGACTTTCTTATAGTGAAGACCTGCTTTTGGAGTGGTTAAAGTTTGTTTATGTCACGTACTCAGGATCTTTTTCAAGGAACATTGATGTAAAACAATCCAGTTCTCATCACCTGTTACAATTTGCTTTAAAAAAGGGTGCCTTTTCAATGTGCTTCTACAGAAAATCACAGATAGAAATGTGATCCAAAAGATTCTTTTCACTCAAATCATGTGGTACTAAGTGCTCATGGATAGTAAATTTTGATTAATTTAATGTTTCTACCAATTCCTGTGTTGCATAACGTGGGTTATTCTCAATCAATGTTTTAGTGAAGTGGGAGTCTGTCTGAGCATTCTTTATCAATAAGGCTACAATTACTAACTCTAAACCTTAGTGATCCATTTTCATGCAGTTCTGTACACTTTCACTGTACATAGCACATATCATTTTTGTTGTTTGCAAGGCATTTTTGCTATTACAGAAATAAAAAAAGCACCAAGAGTCTAAAATTCACCTTATAATCTTTAATTTTCATTGATATACAAAATTGACATGAATTAATTCTAAACTTTCTTTCTCAAGAGATAGTTTGAAGTCTGCTCTAAAAGGAAATGCAAGCATGTATCTGTTGATAAATTTGACGTCTTCTAACGTGTTGGAACATGAATGACTAAAAACTCAATATTAGACTAATTAAATTTTTTGCATCCTATTCAGTTTCATTGAAAATAATTTTCAAAGAAATTCAAGAGAGTTACAGGAATCAGATTAATTTGAATTTTACCATTTCCAGGGATGTGTGTTGTGGCGCAGTGGATATCGGCTCGGAACGAGAAATCGGGGAGCCGAGTTCGAATTCCAGTTGAATTCATTGTATTCACTTACGCGCAAATACCCTTGGGAAAGGTATTAATCCATCTATTCCTTCCAGTTATGGGTTAAATAACAGGACAGATTGGGTTCTTTAGCCTTGGCTGGGAATCAGTCTACCGCAGAAAGCAATGACAACCTACTGCAGGATAATCTTCTGCCCAGTCAGTGATGTCTCTTTCGAGACATGATCGCCCAAGCGTGTTTCACGTATGGCACTTGACTGACTGACCATTTCCAGACATATTTAATAACTAATGAATTATTCTTCTTCTTCTTCTGTGTGCCCTATCCTTTAAGGACGTAGGCGATCATGGCTTTCCATATCTCCCTATCCCTCGTGGCTCTTAATGTTTTATCCTGTTACTCCACGCAATCCCCGTTCCATCATCCACCTGGTCAGGTCCTTCAAATATGTTATCCGCTGCCTTCGTCTGTCTCTTTTTCCTTCTATCTGGCCTGTCAGTATCAGTTAATTTCTCTCCAATCTCTAATCTTTAGAATAAGCCATATTCATCTCTTCATGCAAGGTAGGGCACAAAAGTGATATAGATATGCTTGGTTTTAGAGATTCCATCTTTGCAGCAGCAGTCCCATATTGTATTAAATATTGGACAGCTTTAATTCATGATTTTTGTTTAAAAATTCTATCAAAACTGATTATTATCCTAATTTTCTTTAGCTTTAAAATGTACAAATTCTTTTTTGATATATTTTTTCTTATTGTTTTCCTTATGTCTTTGAACAACTTTCTAAATTTTGTTTTCCTCTCAGAAGTTAATCATATCTAAAAAGAATATTCAAGTAATTTTTAATGTTAAACAAAATCTTACTTTAAAACTAACCTAGAGTTATCCGATATCCTATATGTAACTGTTTAAATGACCTGTCACATGATCATTTCTTAAGATAGTGCATGTAATGTCATGATCAGTATGAAGGCATTTTATCTTATGAAGCAGGTTTGGTTACTGGTGGAATGAATATAATTTATAAAATTCTAAACTAAGACTGAAATCAGCACATATCACTGAAGACTTGCCTTGGCACATCTTTACACAAAATTTATTTATTGGTTTAATTATACACAAATAAATGCAGTTTTGATTAAAAAAGAAAATAATTTATTAAGGTAGAAGTGTATTACTGAAAGAGGACTCTTTTTTCATATACTCTACAGTAAATTTACATCTATTTTTGAACAAGGAAGTTGACTGATAATTCCCTCGTACAGATTGTTTTCACGTTTCAAATGTCATACTGAAGTGTGCTATTGGTCAGACTCTTACGTCTCACGACAATACGTGCTACTAAACCCTTGTTCCTGGATTCTACTAACAACCTCTTTTGTAAATACTACTCTTCCTGGTAATATACCAATTTACTACAATTCCGTTGTTTGTATTTATTCCACCATAATTCTGTACTTGCAACATAACACTTAATTGATTCATTCATTTTTGTAGCTTATCAACCCATTGCAGGTTATTTAAAGCCAGAAAATATTTTTAGTGTGTAAGATTTTTTTTTTTTTTTTTTTTTTTTTTTGAGATAATAGTGATTTAGTTATACAAGTTTTACTAATTAACCCATAGCTGTGGTGATGGAAGAACGGGGACATATCTTTCCCAAGGGTATTTGTGCATAAGTAAATATAACAAACACAGAACTGGAATTCGGTTTTCTATTTAACAATTCTGTGTCATTATCCATTATACCACTTGCACCTGTTATTTCCAAGCAATCATTCATTTTGATACTCACCAGACTCAACATTGCTTAACTTCAGTGATTGTATGGAATCTGGTGTTTCAACATGATATGGCCTGAAGTTTTCTTTTAAATCAGGGAAAATATTGACTGAATCTTATTAGTATAAGTTTTAGCTTTGTTAATTTATATACATTTTTACAGGCCATAGCTATAATGTATATAAAAAATAAGATAAGAACATGCTTTATGACAAAGAAAATATTTAGAAGGGATACTTATAAACACATGCTAAACATGCATTTTCATATCATCAATCTACATAAAACCTATACTTAAAGAAGCTAAGATCCACATACCAGTGAGCCGATGTAACCTAAGTCTTTCAGTTTTGCACCAAACATCCCCCAACCAACACATCAACACTAGTCGACAGAAACAAAAATTCTCACTAGACACATGCACACACATAATAAATGAAATCTCGCAATGTGAACTAGAAATGTTATACACAAATGCACAGGCACACCAGCATCTCACTACCATTTTCTTTCTGGAATTATACTCATGAACACTACCAGACCAACACAGAAATGTCTATGAGAATCCAAAATGTAAACACATACATTAATACCACAAGACAAAGAAACATGAGGTCAACCTGAATAATGAAAAACGAAATAGACACAGAACTAAAAGTATTGTAACTTTCCTTCCATAATTCATTTCCCCAAGAAGCTTCTGATGAAGCTTAAATAAAATCAAAACATATTAAATTCATAAAAGTTTCTTTATTTATTCCTTCTCCTATCATAAATATTATATATATATATATATATATATATATATATACACACACACACACACACATTAAATTTATAAATATTTACTTATTTATTCCTTATCCTATCATAAATATTACACACACACACACACACACACGCACACACACACAGCAAAACAGATCTCTCTGCGGATGACTATTTATGCTCTCACACCCTGATTGAGCTCTTTGGAGGAATGGTAGACTTTGAAAAAGCAGTAGCTACTCTAGCATCTATGCATTATTCATTCAGTAATGAATTAGAACAGCTCTGGCATATGTTTATATGGTATATCACATGCTAAAAGTCTGCCTCCTTCTACCGAGCACCGACTGATGTCAATTCAGTTGGGTTTCAATCCTGGCTAAAAGCAATTGAATGTCTAACCATACTGATGAGCTGTGATACAGCGAAACAGATCTGTCTGAGGATGACTATATATATATATAGATAATACCTAATGAGCTAGACGAATCTACCTAGGTTTCATTTAAACGGATTGTCTGGGAAAGCTTTCCCTGAAGATCCATTTAGATGAAATCTAGGTAGGTTTGTCTGGCTCATTAGGTGTTATCTATTTATTTTGCTCTACTCCTGTATTGAGCGCTTTCTGTTAGATGATTATTTGTATCAGGGTTTTTTCTTTGCTGATCTCGGTCTGAACACTTTTGACTGTCATTCATGTACTAAGCTCTTTCTTTTTTTAAAACCATTTTTTCTTTCCGTCGAAAGTTTTCAACACGAGTATAATTATAATCTCGTTTATATATATATATATATATATATATATATATATATATAAACAGATTTTTTGTGGTACAGAACTTGAGTATTGCTTTAAAAGTAATAATTTTTTATGTTACAGAGCATAATGAGGATAAGAATTAAAACAGAAAACAACTGGTTTTGCTCTCGCTCATCAAAGTTTTTAATTGGGAGAACTAACTATAAAATATTAGAGGTGTGAGAAATGAATTGGTCAATGACAGAAAAGGAGAATGAACTGCTAGAGACTGTTCACTGCGAAGCCCAGCAAACACACTCGCTGTTTACACAGCGAGGGTCTGCAAGACCTGATGTAAACAGGCTCCAGCACCTTCAAATGAAAAAGTGAATGTGAATTGGCCAATGCAGAAAACCAATCTACATAAATCTTTATAAAAAATAGAAAGTGTGCCATGGAGTTTAATATGGATTGGTTTTTCCATGGATTGTTTTTCGGTATCATCACTTGATAAGACACAGTGTCGAAAACAAAATGGCTATTTTTGTAGTGATATTATAATATATTTATGCTATAAATTCTAATTAAATATTATTCACTTTACACAATAATGCTTTCACAAAACTTAGACGTTGGTATAACTCTGCTCAGCTCAGTGACAAACTTCTTTACATTAATCTTATTAATGCCCTCTCTTTATCTCGATATTGAACACTTTATAACAAAAAACTGCTTCTGCTTGCTAAAATGTTTTTCTACCAGTAAACCACTAAAAAGCAGCAATCTTGGCAGTAAACATCATCACAACTCAATACACACAAAGATATATATATATATATATATATATATATATATATATATATAATTTATTTGTTTAAACATTATTTTTGAAGGCTACTCATATTTGAGTAGATAATTTATTTTTTATAATTGTTATATCACTGAGGTGGATGCTATACACAGAGAAAGTGTGCTGTGGTATTATTCATTACAATATCCGGTGGTAAATGGATATACACAGAACAGTACAATAGTTACAATGACAGACAAAACAGAACTTACAACACAGAGAGGAGGGGTATAGCTTGCAATAGTTGCCAAAGTAAGCAGTCCGAAATATTACTCAAATGACACTTGAATATTACACCTCAAATGCTACTATTCATTACTTAAATAGACTATTTTAGGCCATGGGCCATTCCATCATTGAGAGTGCTGCAGGGGTGTCAGTCACTCTACAACAATAATTAAACAATATGTTTATATATATCTACTGGCCTGAATATTTAAGAAATCTTGTTAGGAAAATGTGTGTCCTCTGGATATCAATATCAGTAAATATACATATGGATATACAGACAAGTACACGCACATATGTATTTTTCTGGTGTTAATAAGACAGTACTCAATGTAATATAATAAAACTATAAAGTATATATTAATATACATATTAGCCTATGTCTATAGCATGGCTCAGGTTTTCAGGAACTATGCAATCATCAGGTGCTCATCATATGTCTATTGAACAGGTTAAGAGGCTCATCCCTTGTTCCCTGTTTAGGATGTGGTTTCCAGCTTTCTCTTTTCCAATCTTTTCACTATTACGTAGCCTCTTGCACATCAGTGGCATTACTGCCTTGCTCAGGGTGATACGATTAAAAAAAAATAATAATAATAATAATATATATATATATATATATATATATATATATATATATTAATGCAGGTTTCATTGAATAATATAGACAAGTTTTGTCTATTAATTTTGTGTAGGATCCGTTCATACCGTCTGATATACTTGATGGTGATGTCGTTGAAAGACAACAAAAAATCACAGTAATTGTTGATTTTTTTATTGGGTCTAAGCTTTCGGCTCACATAAGCCATTATCAAAGAGTAAATATTAACACACAGTAAACATAGAACATTTAAGTTATTAACAATAAAGAGAATTGAATTGAAAATATAAGTCCATCCCTACTGTGGCGGATGGCCGAAGACAGTGACAAAATAGTGGCGTTGTGGTCCCTGGTCTGATTATAGGCATTTGAGTATGTTATTGGAAATATCAAAATTGATTGTATTCAAACCAGGTTTAAATTGTTTAATGTAGATTGCTTCGAGGATTTTTAGTTTCTGTTTATTATTTTCTTGTTTAAGTATGTACGTGTTATCAACAAGCATTTTTCTCAGAAGTGTGCGTTGATAACCGTGTTGTTTTAAATTTATTTAACGCGTAAAAAAATCAACAATTACTGTGATTTTTTGTTGTTTTTCAACGACATCACCATCAAGTATATCAGACGGTATGAACGGATCCTACACAAAATTAATAGACAAAACTTGTCTATATTATTCAATGAAACCCGCATTAATGAAAAAATGCTGCCAAAATACACACACAATATATATATATATATATATATATATATATATATATATATAAAGATAGTATATAATAGATAAACATTTAATAATTGCAGACTGCATGAAATTCTAAGTTGTGCTATACATATAGAATAATATGTCTATCTATATCTTATAAAGTGTTCAATATCTGTTATAGTAGCAGTAAAGGACAGGACCACAACGCATAAACAAAACTACAAAATTATGATTTTGTAGAACAAGGTCTCTCTCCTAATTGGCCAAACACAGCTGAGTTACATAGAATTGTTTTAGTGACTGAACCCAAATGGTGACAGATGATTGAAGGCAAATATACAGTAATAATAATTAACAGGCTTTATTTACAAAATATACAAAAGGTTTTAAAACAGATTGGGAATTTTAAAATATGGAAATCAGGATAAATCAAAACATTAAAAAAATCTTTCAGAAAGAAATGACACAGGGATGGATTTATCTTGTCATGAAGATAAATATTGTTTCGCTAAACAGTTTGAAATCAACTAGCATGCATTTACAAGAAACACAAAAAGGACAAACAAACGACTTACCTGTTGTCTGAAAAGAGTATTTCTTTTCCTTTTCTTTCAGTGTCCCTGAGACCTGATTTCTTTGATACTTTCTTTCTAATTTTTCCTTCTCCCCTTTCTTTCTCTTTGTTTCATCTCTTAGAAGTTCTTTTTTTTTATCTTGTCAAACTAAATGCGATGCTGACTACATAGGGTGGACAAATCAGCAGCTTGAAACGTATATTACACAACGTGTCCCTGGTAATATCAGACAGGGTATTAGTATCTGTGATACATGTTTGACACAGACAGCACAGGATTTCGCAATAGGTCAACACTGCTTAGATAATTCAGATTGTGCATCTAAGTACAGTGATTCGTAGATTTCCATTTTGTGCAAAGCATGGTTGGCTAAGCATCTACACAACTTAGAGGCAGTATACGTTCAAAGGCACTGACCATCTTTAAACTCACTGGAAATGATTATTCTTTTTTTTTGCTATTTTTTCCCGTTTTTTCCACCTCTTTTTAATATAAATTGTATTTTCATTGTAGTTCCTTGTTTCCTCTCAGTTTTTCTACTATCCTGCAGTTTCTGTTAAAATTGTACAAGTTGCCAATAATTCTTTTGATGAGGTGTTGGCTAAAGAAAGGTTAACTTTTAAATGGAAAAATATGTGGTTTTGTCTGTTTAAAACTACAAGTACTGTGGCATCAAACATTTATTTAAATATATATATATATATTAGAATTATGATTTTTGTAACCCAACGTTCATGTATCAGAAATCACATTTTTGTTCAAAGTAATGAAGAAAGACATTAATTTGTTTTAGTTCTTGAAAAAGATCATTCCCAAACTAAAAGCTCGATTTTTACTATATACGCAATAAAAGTAAAAAATCAAAATATTTCAGAAGCTTTATTTTTCAATTTGCTAATGTTGTAATTGGATAGTACTTATGTATTTTTAACATATTTAACAGTTTATAGCATGATGTACACGCTTACAGATAAACAAAAACAATATTTGTCTACACTTCTGAGATGAGTATTTATATTATTAACATTGTTCGGACTATTGTCGTCATCTTTATTGCCATGTTTACGACATTTTGGCCATTTTTCAGGTGCTAGGATACATGGCCCAACGGATATAGACTGTGTTTAGTTCCAGTGACTTGACCCAAAGAGTTGTGAGTTCAATACCAGTTTAGTGGTGACCAAAAACTTATAGAGTTAAGTTAAAGGGAGATAACTACATGGCTACCAGAAGTGTCATTGGCATAAATGAGAATAATATGCCCAAGTGATTGAAATAAAGGGTTTGGTTAAAAATTTCTAGCATCTGAAGAAGGCTGAAGTGGACAATAGATGAAACATAAGCATGGCAATAAAGATGAGAGAACTAGTTTGAACAATGTAAATAATGTAAGCAAAAACAAGTTCTAGAGTATTCTAGAAAGTCATAATGCTACTATACTTCTATATGATTTTAGAAATTTTTTGTTTGGGTGATGTTTAAAAAAATAAACTGAAGTAAATGCTTCTTCATTATTTTAGAACAAAAGTTAATTGAATTATGATATAGAAAATTAATTATTTTACAAAAAGTTATAATCCTAATAAATATATCTATATATCTATATATATATATAGAGAGAGAGAGAGAGAGACAGAGACAGACAGACAGAAGGATGCTAATAATAAATAGACATTTCTTCTTCACCATTTGGCAATCATCAGGCATAAATTGATTTTTCAATTTGTGCCTGATGATTGCCACATGCAAACGGTGAGAAAGGAATGCATATATATTAGTATAAATATTAGTATGAATTTTAGTATGAATATTAGTATGAATTTTAGCTTTGTTATTTTAGATTAAGCACTGTTTTATTACCATGCCACTTATTGTGCACTATTTTTATATATATATATATATATATAAGTCACCCACATACAAGCCTGTTTCGCTATATCACAGCTCATCAGTGTGACTAGACACATCCACTTGCTTCTGGCTGTGATCAAAACTTGACCGATTTGGTGTCAGTTGGAGTAGCTACTCTCTAAACCATAGGTGTATGGAATCAGAGAAGGGAAATTTTAACTTGTTGTGTATACACATGCCAGCCACCGAAAGAACTCAATTCATTTCTGAAGAGTCACGCTTATATATATATATATATATATATATATATATATTAGTAGTAGTACAAACTAATGGGTTGGCACTCCACTGTTTGTAGTTATTTACTTTATTAAGAGTGCTTGATACTTAGTAGAGCATTATATATGGTAATATTCTTATTATAAGTTTATAATAAAAACATAGTTCTGACAACACAAAGGCTCTTGTGTTGAAAAAAACTATCTTATTAGCACCTCATCAAGCAGTGAAATATTTTTTCTCTTAGGAATCATTATATATATAGAAGCTTAAAAAACAAAACAATTTATTTTACCATATCTAGACAATTAAGGGAGGGGGAGGATTTTTGGAGGGTTTGTCTCAATGAACCAATAAAAAGCCAGGTTCTGATGGATAGGAGAAATTTGATTTTAAGGGTAAAGGGAGTAAAGACTTGAAATGACTTGAGACCCAGACGTTTTGTATGCCAGTGATTTAAATCAATTGAATGATACATATGTAGCATTTAGCAAGTGTGAAAAGTTATTGTGTGTCCTCGTGAAATGATTACAGGATTTTCTTTAAGTTATTTTTAACTTAAAGTAGTGAACAAGTGACAAAGATGGGAAAGATTTTTTTGTTTTTTTTTTAAATACACTGCTTGTTAAACATAATGTGGTTGACTTAGTGGGTGATCAATCTGTTAACTGAAATAAGTTAATTATCAGAAGATGGAAGAATCAATTGATTTATGCTGGGGGACAGATTATAGATGTCTAGTTATATTATATCAAGAAAAATTAACTATACTTTAGGGTATATTTTACACAGTGATGACAGATGGAAGTTACTTTGCTTATATTAAGTAAGTTTAGTTTTGGGAATTTAATAATTTGTAATTTTTCCTGTAAAAAAAGAAAACATCACTCATGTAAAGATTTACAAGTTCTGTTTTTTAATATTTTTCATTTTACAGTAGGGGTTTTATTGGCGTCTTTTAATTGCCAATAGTAAGTAGAAAGTGATGTGCTGTTGTGTTAAGTCTTATTATTAAAAGATAATGTGTACAAATAATGGCGTGTTTTAAAAGGATTCTTGGTACAACTGTATAATATTTTATTACTGTAGGATTTTCTATGGTAGAAATAGAGCACATGTTGATTATAGAGTCAGTTAGACATATATATATATATATTAGTCATCCACATACATCAGTTTGGCTAGACATCCACTTGCATCCAGCCGTGATTGAAACTCAACCAATTTGGTGTCAGTTGGAGTGCCTACTCCTTAAGCTATTGGTGCATGGAATGAGAGAGGAGGAAATTTTAGTGTGTTATATATATGTGATGTATACACATATCTGCTACCAGAAGAACTCAATTTATTGCTTAAGAGTAATGTGTAAATGGCAGAAGTGGTAACTGTTTTTAAAATTTTCCTCTCTACAGAGCTCAGTCGTAATGAGAGCATAAATTATTAGTCATCCACATAAGAGCCTGTTTTGCTGTATCACAGCTCACCACTGTGGCTAGATATCCACTTGTTTCCAGATATATCTATACAGTTTGAAATTTGTGGTGAATTTAATTTGCAGAAATGATCATACCATCATAAATATCAAAATTCATGTGTAATATATATATATATATATAGTTATCTGCAGACAGATCTGTTTCGCTGTATCACAGCTCATCAATACGGTTAGACAGCCGCCGATTGCTTTTTTACTCAGGATTGAAACCTGACTGAATTGGCGTCAGTCGGCAATTCTACTTCTGAGCTATGGGCACTTGGCAGTAGGAGGCAGACTTTTTAGCGTGCATATTATCATTTTATATATATATATATATATATATATATATATATATATATATATATATATATTAGCTCTGTAAATAAATAACTTTATTTACATTCAGCCCTCTGGCTGGATCAGTTTTAATATTTCATTTTTAATAATTAATATTAATGGGATCTCTTTTGGGGTTTTACCACCAAGCTTCTTCCTTTTGGATTTAAATCTATTTTAAATCATTTATTCAGTATTCTGCTCTCATGTGGCAATGCAGCTATTTTTAGTTTCTATTCCAAGCACAAATTGTATCTTACCCCTCTTTTCAATCAAAGGTCTTTTTTCACCAATTTGTACCTCTCTTCAGGCATTTGTCCACATTTATCCACTGTGCAACGCTGTTGAGATACATAGGATCCCTGTTGTGTATAAGCATGCACAGCCAGAAAACAGTTTGTAACTGAAAGTATCTATAATGAGTATGTAAGAATTATGCACCCCTCTCAAATAAAAATCAAATGTTAGAATCTTTTTGAAAGGTTGGCAAGTATTGTAGACATTTGAATTCATGATTTATAACTTGCTGAATTATAAATTCATCCCTTACATATAAATTTAAAATAAAAAACATTATTTGATGCTTAGTGATCATGTCATTTAAAATAAAACAACCAGAGAAAGATTTTGTTAAAATCAAAACTTTTTATAGTCTGGTACCAAACATTGCTTTGTGGTGCAGTAGATATCAGCTTAGATAGGGAAAATAGAATGCTGAGGTCAAATTCCAGTTGAGTTTGTTGCATTCCATTATGCACAATTACCCTTGAGAAGGGTATTAATCCATCTCTTCTCCCTTCCAGCTATGGGTTGAATAACAGGACAGATTGGGTTCTATAGCCTTGGTTGGCAACTAGTCTACCACAGAAAGAAATGGCAACGTACTGTAGGAAAATCCTCTGCCTAGTCAGTCATGGATCAAAAGAGACATGTTTGCCCAAATGTATATCACTTGACTGACTGACCCAACACTGACTTGAATTTTAATTAGCTATGCAGAGTAAATTCAAATCATTGAAAAGAGCTGTAATCACCAATATACTGAAGGAATATGGTTTAAAAAAAAGCTTGGTTTAATTAGTATCACATTATCTTCTATGTGAAACTGTCTCTTTCCTGTTATTTGTAGCTCTTAGTCAATTTTGGCTTTTTGTTATCTCTCCTATATCCTGTTCTGCCATCCATTTACACAAGCTTGTTAGGTAAGTTAGGCTTTGTTTTCCTCTGTCCCTATATTCAAATTTTCCAAGCCTTCATTTCTTATTATGTGCCTTTGAAGTTTCAACTCTTTCTTGCTGATTCTAAGCATAAGCGTCCATTTTGTTTCCATTTTCTCTAAACCTTCTCAATTACTTACATGTTCAGACCATGGTATTCTCTGTAACCTTCTGCAGAATCACATTTCTGTTGCTTCATCTGCGAGGAGATTGTTCAGCATTCACGATTATATAGGAGAACTGATATTACATAAAAGTTCAGTACTTTTTTCTTTTTTAACAAAACTTTTGTGTTTCTTAATACTTTGCTTTTGGAAAGCATCTGTCACTATAGCAATGCACTTTTGGAATTTGGTGTCACACTTTTCATACTGCTAATCAGTCAGTTAAGTGCCATACGTGATACACGCTTGGGCGATCATGTCTTGAAAGAGACATGACTGACTGGGCAGAACATTATCCCGCAGTAGGTTGCCATTGCTTTCTGCGGTAGACTGGTTGCTCTAGAACCCAATCTGTCCTGTTATTTAACCCATAACTGGAAGGAAGAGACGGATTGATACCTTTCCCAAGGGTATTTGCACGTAAGTGAATACAACGGATTCAACTGGAACTCGAACTCGGCTCCCTGGTTACTCGTTCTGAGCCGATATCCACTGTACCACAACGCACATCCTATAATACATCCTGCTAATACATTTCCCAAATATTTAAATTGTTATATTTGTTTGATTTTGGTATCTACAATTTTTAATGTGCATGTTGAGTTGTTACTTTTGCTGACAACCATGCGTTCTGTCTTCATGAAATTGGTGCTCACTCCTTTCTTCCTACTTTTCTTTGCTACCTTCTGTGAGAGCTCAGTATAGATTATATATATATATAATTAGAAATTTCATATCATTATATTGGTTATTTTTTAAGACTTTTCCACCAATTTTTAACTAAAATATTGAAAGCTTTTTTCAGACAATTATGAGTCATATTAAAAAAAAATAATTTTAACAATTGTTTATTATTTTAAACTTTTTAAAAAAATAATTCAGAACACTCAGCAGAATTATATTGTTTTCCCCCTTTTAATTATTAGCACATTTAATGTACTGCAGACCTTATTGAAACAACCTAGTCCATTATGACTGATGCAAGTATTAGCAAGAACATAGTCGAATTAGTGAACAAAGACACAGTTTTTTGGCTTCTGTTAGAAAAAGAAATCATAATAGTGAAACAGATAACATATGAAAAAGTTTAAAATAAATACACAAGGTCACTTCAAGTTGGAAGTTAACCTATTTTATAAATGAGGCTTATGGCCACATCATATTGAAACATCAGTTTTTTTATGATCACCAAAGTTAAGCAACGTTTTAGTACCGAAAAAAGTGACCATTTGAGAATACCAGGCTTAGATGTGAAGGTGGTGAAATTGATAACAGCTTGGAATTGTTAATCAAAGAGCTGTGTTCCAATTCCAGTTAGGTTTGTTATATTTACTTACATGAAAACAGCCTTGAGAATCCACCTATTCTCCCCCAAGCTATGGGTTAATTAATAAGACTTGTATCAGTAAGCCACTATTATTTCTGAAAAAAAATCTGAGAATGTGAAAATATTTTCTTGTTTTAAATAACTTGCAAAGAGTTGATAAACTGTAAAAAATGAATGATTCGATTATTTTACAAGCAAGGGAATCAAAGGATTAGAAATTTTTAAAACAATTATTTTTTCCAATTTGAATGTGATTTACTTTTATTAAGAAATAGATATCCTAGTTTTTCACCATGGCGTAAGGGTTAGCAAGCTAATCTCAAAGACATTTATTAATACTAAATCAATCCTCCATTAACATTTTTGTATTTGGTTGTGTCAGAAGTAATTTTCATTTTTGGGAACCAATTGTAATATGGAATTCTAACTACTAATCATACATAGCAGCTATTGCCATTTGATAAGCAGCTCTTTTCAATTTATGGCCACATCATGTTGATACCTTGGGAAAGGTAATAAGGAAAATGTTAGGCCTTTATAAGGATGACAAGTTTATGATAGTAAAAAATAGAAGAGAATACCAAATCGTGTATCTTGGGCAAGATAATCTAATAAAGCCTAACCTTCTCCAGACTGCTTTGAATTCAGAATTTTCTTTCTCCCAAACTGGCTACCAACCAAGGCTATAGCACCTGTCCTAATATTTATCATAGCTGGGGGTGGGGAAGAAGAAGCGGTTTCATACCTTTCTTAAGGGTATTAGTATGTAAATGAATGTAATAAACTCAACTGGAATTTAAACTCAACTGATTACAGTATCCAAGCTGCTATTCATTACTAACATGCAACAATATTCAATGCATAGAATATCTTCACAATTGACCCCAAAAGCTGTGCTCCATCTATGGAAGAAAGGTAATATTTGTACATGTTATAGGGATCATTGGGATATTATTTTACTGAAACATTATTTAAAATATAATTTGGTACATAGTATTAAAATATATGTAAAAAAATATACATAATATATCAGTCATTTAAGTGCCATATGTAATACATGTTTGGGTGATCATGTCTCTTTCAATCTATGACTGACTAGGCAGAAAATTTTCCTGCAGTAGGTAGCTATTACTTTCTGCGGTAGACTGATTGCCAACCAAGACTATAGAACCCAATTTGTCCTGCTATTCAACCCATAGCTGAAGGGAGAAGAAATGTATTAATACCTTTCCCTCAAGGTATTAACAAAACGAATTCAACTAGAATTTGAACTCGCCTTTTCGATTTCTCATTCTGAGCTGATATTATTTGTTTAGAATTCTTAAATATGATGAAACACTAAACACACATTTATACATTCAGATGCTGTAACATTGCTCATAAATATTTGGTTGAAACCACCCAGTGCTCATCGATAACAAAAATGTTAGAGGGGAAAGTGTTGAAATATGTAGGGAGAAAGAGGATCACCACCCTCTCTGGGATGAAGTTGAAATAATTGATAAAGAACATCTTAAACTGTTTAAAATTAAGGAATCAGCACATATGCTAGGCCACAAAAATCTCCTAAGCCAGCCAAACATAGAAATGAATACAATATGGGAACCAATAATATCGAGCGCTAGAGAAAATAATTAGGTTCAAAGATTGCAATATGAGCTCTAGTAAAAATGCGAATGCTGAGACATTAGGTTTATAAGTCCCAAAAATTCATACACATGGCCTCAAAGACACATGGCCCAGTGGATATAGGTTGGTTAGTTCCACTGACTTGACTCATAGATCTGTAAGTTCAATACTTGGCTACAGCAGTAGTGAACAAATGACTTACAGAGTTTAGTTAAAGAGAGATAACTACATAGTGTCCAGAAGAATGAGAAATAAAAATTTTGAAACAAAGGATTCGGTTCTAAATTTCTAGCAAATGAAGAAGGCCAGAGTGTCAGTCAGTTAAGTGCCATACGTGAAACACACTTGGGCGATCATGTCTCGAAAGAGACATGACTGACTGGGCAGAAGATTATCCCCCAGTAGGTTGCCATTGCTTTCTGCGGTAGACTGGTTGCCAGCCAAGGCTATAGAACCCAATCTGTCCTGTTATTTAACCCATAACTGGAAAGAATAGACAGATTAATACCTTTCCCAGGGGTATTTGCACGTAAGTGAATGTAATGAATTCAACTGGAATTCGAACTCGGTTCCCCGATTTCTCATTCTGAGCTGATATCCACTGCACCACAACGCACACAGTGTACAATAGTCAAAACATCATAAACATGACAATAAAGATGAGGACAACAGTCCGAACAGTGTCAATAACAAAAATGCTGTTCTTTTGCATGACAACACAAGGCCATATGCAGTGAGAAAGACTTGAAGCAAAATTTTTGAACTTGGTTTGTTTTGTTGTAAATACTTGCTGTTTTTACCTGAAGTTGCACCAATATTTTTGGATTGCTGCAAAATATTGTGATGAGAAAACTTTTCTCGAAAAATTTTCTAATAAAAACTAGATTCAAGAATTCATTGAAAATTTTTCCATTACAAAACTTAAATATTTGTTGTAACAAACTGGGATTTTTGATGTGAAGTGTATTTGTGCTAAGCAATAAGCAGGTGCAGCCTGAGTTTTTTGTTTTGACTGGTGAGGTCAGAAGGGGTTGATGCCTCAACATGTTATGCAATGCATCGAAGGCTGAAGATGTTAGTAGGGGCAGCTTTATAAGTGACATCAGCTGACACAGAGATCAGTTTGAGTTTTGAGAGTTGACTTGATCAGTCATGGATAGGAGTTGAGTTGTCAACTCTGCGTGTGCCAACCACCAATGAAACACTGACTCCATCACACACGTCAATGAAGAGAGAAGAATAAAAATATCATATTTTTTTAATATGTTCATGTCAATATTTTTCATCAGCAAAGCTGAGAAGATTCTCAATTTTGGGTCCAGCCTATTCTTTATCAAAGTTATATATATACTCAGGTGTATATAACAAACCTATAGAACTTTACTCAAAAGAAATTGAAAAGAGCTGCATATCAAGTGGCAACAAGTCATTACAAATAATGATAAATATATAATTGAATAAAATGAAATAATAAAATGAAATTGTATTTTTTTATTTTATGAAAGAATAAAGTTTAAACTTGAAATTGACAGACAAAATAAAAAAAATGGCTGGGTAAATTTGAGACTTGGATATGAACTTAGATGAATAAGAAAATAGCACTTCTTGGGACAGCAAGAATTCTGAGAAAGGTTTTGTTTATGCAGAAAGGTGATGAAATTAAAAACAATTATTATAACCTGAGGCTTATGACCATATTACTTTGAAATACCTGTTCTCATATGATCAACAGTTAAGCTACTTTGTGTTTGGTTATTACCTAGATGGGTAACCACTTGAGAATACCAAGTGCTGTAAGCTTGAATGTGTGGGTGGTGTAATGTATAATGGCTTGGAATTTGAAATCAGCTAGCTTCGTAAACTAAGGTTAGTAAATATCAATAAGATAGGTGTCGCCAATGGCACAATTTTGTTGAAATATAAGTAAAAAATATTTTTATAATTATACTGGATTTTATAAGTAAAGGATTAATCAGTAGGTGAAACAAAGATCTGTTCCGCTTTGCCAGGTCCACGGCCGACCTGCTAACAACCATAACGGAGTACATGCTACAGGCCCTTGATGAGTCTGACGAGGCTCACGCGGTTGCTCTGGACATCTCCAAGGCTTTCGACAGGGTTTGGCACTCTGGCCTCCTATGCAAACTACGCGATTATGGTATTACCGGTCACCTGCTTGACCTAATCCAATCTTTCTTAAATAATCGCAAAATGAAGGTAGTTCTGAATGGGTGTGCCTCTTCGTCCTACAGCACGAATGCTGGTGTCCCACAGGGCTCTATCCTGGGCCCAACACTCTTCCTTATTTTTATCAACGACCTCCCAGATGAGATCAAGTCCCAAGTAGGCATCTACGGAGATGACACTACAATATACTCCTGCTCCAGTAAGAAACCTGTCGTGGCGGACAGACATACTCTCGCTGCTGACCTTGAGCGGGATCTACACTCTGTGGTGAACTGGGGCAAGAAGTGGATTGTCAACTTCAATTCATCTAAGACCAAGGTGTTGTCTGTCAACCATTACAGGCAACCTCTCCTGCCTCCCATAAGCATGGACCAAGTGATTCTCCCTGAGAGTAATACACTACGCCTCCTCGGACTTACCCTGTCCTCAGACCTCAAATGGAACCACTATATTGAATCCATAGAAAAATCTACTGCTAAGAAGGTTGGGTCACTATGTTGATCCAGGATGTTTTTTCCACCTGAATCCATCCTGCATATATACAAGTCAACCATCCGTCCGTGCATGGGGTACTGCTGCCATTTATGGTCAGGTGCCCCTGCCGTTCTCCTCAGTGTTCTTGACAAGCTCCAAAGGAGAGTCTGTAATGTGATAGGTACTGATCTGGCGACTCGACTGCAGCCACTTCCTCATCGTCAAAATGTGGCCTCCCTTTGTCTCTTCTATAAATACTTTCATGGCTTCTGCTCGGACGAGCTTAAGTCACTGATGCCTCCTCAACAGGTGTTTACTCGTGCAACCAGACTGGCAACTGGGTCCCACCCATTCACAGTCAGGTTAGCCAAATGCAGATGACAATTCTACTCCTGCAGCTTCTTCTCTCGCACTTCCCGCCTGTGGAACTCGCTCCCATATTCTTGCTTTCATGACGGCTACAACCTCCAGAAATTTAAATGCAAAACCACTGGACTCTAGCTCTCTCCCCACCCCTGTATAACCTTCCCTTTCTCTCCACCTATGTATCTGTCATCGCACCTGCTTTCTATTGTTCCTTTCTAACTAGTTTGTACTCCTCACTCTTTTCTAATTAATCTTTTTACATTTATGTAACCCCCTGCACATCAGTGGCATTTCTGCCTTGCTTGGGGTGAAATGATTAAAGAAAAAAAAGTTTGAAAATAATCTTTTCAACTAGTACTCTTTAGTCAAGTATAATTTGAATTGAAGGATGGTTGAAATCAGTACTTATATATAGTGTCATATTTCCTAGTTTTGCATGTGATTTATATTCTCCTCTAAATAAGTTTAAACTCAAATCAAGTAGTACACCTCTATCAGATTAGATTCTACTTCTATTTGGAGCCAGTATTGTTTGAAAAGCAATTCTAAATCTTTACAGTGATCGTTGTTAACTCTACTTTTTACTATCATAAGCTTATCATCTTTATAAAGGCCCAACATTTCCTTATTGCATTTATATGATAGCTTCCATAACAAAAATTTACTAATAATTCACATATCTCTAAACCATCATAGCTACTAATTACAATGTCAAAGTCTTTATCTTTTTTCATCTACATCTAATTTTTATTGAAGAGCAGAGATTTCTGACAATAGGCTATTATTCTCTTCACTTAAATTTTACAAATTCTTAAATCTATAATCTTATCTTGTAGGCTTTCAAAGATAGAGAAGTAAAACTTCTTTTTTTATTTATTTATTTATTTTTTTAATCATTTCACCCCGAGCAAGGCGGAAATGCCACTGATGAGCGGGGGGCTACATAAGTGTAAAAAGATTAATTAGAAGAGAGTGAAGAGGAATACAAACCAGTTAGAAAGGAGATCAAATTGAAGGCATCTATATTTGTTTTCTTCTATATTGTTGAACCAATTAATGGCTGCTTTATTATTTCTCCACTGGTTAAATCTTGACATGTTTTTGAGTTCCTTACACAGTCTAGCGGATGTGCGTTGTGGGGCAGTGGATATCGGCTCGGAACGAGAAATCGGGGAGCCGAGTTCGAATTCCAGTTGAATTCATTGCATTCACTTATGCGCAAATACCCCTGGGAAAGGTATTAATCCGTCTCTTCCTTCCAGTTATGGGTTAAATAACAGGACAGATTGGGTTCTATAGCCTTGGCTGGCAACCAGTCTACCGCAGAAAACAATGGCAACTTACTGCAGGATAATCTTCTGCCCAGTCAGTCGTGTGTCTTTCGAGACATGATCACCAAGCGTGTTTCACGTATGGCACTTAACTGACTGACTGACACAGTCTTTCCAGGATTACCTTACTAATCCACTCTATCTTCTTTTTTTGTTGGTTTAATTAGCCTACACTATCTACAAATCTGACTCAAAAGACAGGTTTCATCATTTTATAAACTGACATCTTCTTCTTCTATATGCCCTATTCTTTCAGGACGTAGGTGATCATGGATTTCCACATCTCACTATCTCTGGTGGCTCTTAATATATTTTCTCCTGTTACTCCACGCAACTCCCGTTCTGTCATCCACCTGATCAGGCCCTTTAAATATGTTATCCGCTGCCTTCCTCTGTCTCTTTTTCCTTCTATCTGGCCTGTCAGTATCAGGTTCTCCAAGCCCTCCTTCCTCATTGCATGTCCCAGGAACTTCAGTTGTCTCTTCCTAATGCTCACTATTAGTTTTCTTTTCAATGCCATTCTTTCCAAAACCTCATCATTGCTCACATGTTTGGTCCATGATCTCCACACCAGCCTTCTGTAAAACCACATTTCTGCTACTTCAAGTTTTTTTCCTCATCTTTGATGATATTGTCCAGCATTCACTGCTGTATTGAAGAACTGATATCGCATAGCAATCCAGTACTTTCTTCTTTGTTTCTAAGGAAATTTTCCTGTCTTAGTACTTTACTCAGCTTCTGGAATGTGTCCATGCCAATTGGCCATGATTTGGGGAGACTAATGGATCCCCAGACCTATTCACCATTGAATCTATATGGAACAATGCCATAAAAAATGCAACAATTAAAGTTTTAATTGAAGCACAAATTAAAGTATTGATTAGAATTTGATCATTTTGTTTCTTGATTTGTTCATGATATTTCTCACATTTTTATTGTAAGAAAAGAAAAAAAAATCATTGTACCAGTCAAGACACGTTTTTATCCATACATTAAGACGAATTTCTTTCTTTTTAATTGCTAAACAGCTGTTATTAGCTATTTTACGATATGGAAACTCTGAAGTAAGCAAAACAGAACCTTAGTCAAAGAAAAGAGGCAAATATCTAAACAGGCTTAATATTTCTCTAGTGTATTTGCTATTCTGCATGACTGCATACATATAGCTACTGCTTAAAATCATTGGCTTATTGTTCTCCTATGAATTGGGTGAAGAATCAGCTTAGCTCTATTGGATTAAAGAGGTCAGAGCCATGTTTTTGGAAAATCGGTTACTTTAGGAATGACTGTGTCTGGCAGTTATTTAGTCAGTAGGAGGTTAGTGTTATTCAGCTGCAAAAGACCATTTTAAGTATCTTTTAAAGTTGGTTTTCATTTTAACTACAATATGTTCTTATTTTTCGGTTATTTATAAAGCATCATTCAATGATCATAACCACAAAAAAGGTAACTGGTGAGCTGGGTTCAAATTCCAGTTTCTTATTCATTTTTGCACAAATACCCTTTTGAAAGGCACATAATCATCCCTTATGCCTGATCCACCACTTGTGGATTAAATAGTAGGATAGAATTGGCTTTCTACCCTTGTGTGGTAGCCAGTTCAAGAGAAGGAAAACTCTGAATTTGAAACCATGGAGAACCTCTTTGCTATCTTTCCCAAGTAAGTATGAAAATTTACAGATAATAAGAGGAACAGCCCAAGATGAGAACTACAAGTTGAAGATGTCAAAATCAGGCAAATACAAAAATTTAAATATGTGTTCTAACACAGGATGGAAATTATTACACTGAAATGACTACTTAGAATAGCAAAATATGTCTTAATACTTTACTTTTAAGTTAAGTAAAGTATTAAGACAGAAATTTTGTTGGAAATAAAGAAAGAGTCATAAATTGTTATGTAATATCAGTTCTATGTGACAGTGAATGCTAGGCAGATAAAGAAGAGACTTGAGGGAACAACAATAGGAGTGGAATGGCGGGTCCTGGTTGTGAAGGTTAGAACTAGCAGAACCAAGGAATGTAGTTCGTCCAAGCACTTTCCATTGAAGAGGTGATAAAGTAGTGAGACAATTGCCATCATTCCAACTTTGAGAGAGAGGTTGGAGAGTGGAAAATAATTTGTCACCCCAAAATAGACACTTTTGGACTCTATCAAGACTGAAAAGTGAGGACTGGGTAGATATGTTCTGCTTAAATATGACAGCAGTATTCCATCTTAGGCCTGATCTAGCTCTTGAAAATGTAGAGGATAGCACATGAAGTCAGGTACTTATTTGATTGGTACAGGGAGCAGACTATTTTTTCTGCATCTTTTGTGATGAATCATATAAAAAAATAAAAAATAAAAAAAAGTCATTAAATACTGCAACCATAATCAGTTAACATTTAGAGTAAATGAAATAAATAAAAATTTTCAGGATCAAGTGACCCTCACATGGAATGTAAGGAATTCCAGTCATGGGCTTATATAATCTGGCTGTTTTTTAGAATGGGCAGTCACAAAAGAACCAGTCATGGGCAGTTGGAAAGCGTTTCAATCACTCAAGGTTGTGATTAGAGTAAGAAGAGATTTAGTGATAGACTTCTTATGTGAAGATCTAGTACATTAGTTTGTCAGAAGAAGCAGTGATGATGTTCAATGTGTCACTTACATACAGTCAGACAGTGTCACGTAAATACCAGAATAAATAACCCAGTACATCAAAAACAGGATTCATATTTTCTTTTCTTCTTGTGGTGATATTTTTCTTTCCATTCCTTTGTTGAACATATACTAAACAAGCTTTTTTCAGTTTTTGCTTATACTAACAAAAGTGGGAATTGAACAACAGTGTGAAGCAGAAGCTGACTTGATGAACAAAAAGTGATTGAGGTGCACATTCACATTGTAGTTTTGACCAAGTAGCATTGGTCAAAACTAGTGTGAACATTTATCTCAGTCATATAATGCAATAGAGGAGCACTGATCAAACTACTAGCAGTGATCAGTGCTCATCCACTGTGTTATATCTTGTTTCCAACAATAAACACCAAATTCATAGTCTTACATGTAAACGAGGAACTCTTTCTTTCCAGATATCTAGAGCAATGATATTAGCAGATGTAACTTTGCCACAGTTTAGCTGCTCAATTGCAATTTCTTGGACTCCACCCACATCTATTGAACAGGTGAAGAGGCTCATCCCTTGTTCCTTGTTTAGGATGTGGTTTCCAGCTTTCTCTTTTCCAATCTTTTCACTCTTTTCTTTTTTTTTCAATTGGAATAGATAAACTACACTATCGCCCAGTTCACACTCCACCCACGTCTATTGAACAGGTGAAGTGGCTCATCCCTTGTTCCTTGTTTAGGATGTGGTCTCCAGCTTTCTCTTTTCCAATCTTTTCACTCTTTTCTTTTTTTTTTCAATTGGAGTAGATAAACTAAACTATCGCCCAGTTCACACTCCACCCACGTCTATTGAACAGGTGAAGTGGCTCATCCCTTGTTCCTTGTTTAGGATGTGGTCTCCGGCTTTCTCTTTTCCAATCTTTTCACCCCTATGTAGCCCCCTGCACTTCAGTGGCATTACTGCCTTGCTCAGGGTGATATGATTAAAAAAAAAATCTTCATTCAGCTTCAGTTTTTGAAATATGCATTTGATGGGTGAATTTTCTCTTTTTTTTTTTCACAGTAGTCTTAAGATTTTATGGTTGTATTTTATCAAACTGGTTCTGGTTTCTCATTGTGGAAAAGTCATGAATAATTTTGGAGTTTTCTGGAATGGCAAATAATATTCCCAAAAGTTACCTGAATAATGGATATTTGGACAACTAATGACTTGAAGTAAGGATTGCAACTTCTCTTGAGATTCTGCTGTAGTTTCCTTGTTTTGGAAGCTAACTTTGAAGATCTGTTTTTTTTTTTGTTTTTTTGTTTTTTAAAAATGAAAGCTGATGTATAGAATATCAATCTGGTGTGATTGATGTTTTATATTCCATGTAGCACACTTTGAACAAACATAGACCTACATGGTCTTTAGTCTGTCTTTCTATTGAAATAATGTATTGATAATGTACTTTCAGTTTTATGCAAAACTAAATTAGGAAATGTCCCATATTACTGGATTTTTCTACTTCATACTTTTCAAGAACAGTTTTTCAAAAGTCAAAGTTCAGATCTGTTCCAGCATTCAAATTTTCAAGAATGGTGAGGTTATGAGTCACTGATGCAGTTATATAAAGTGAATTTAAGAAACAGATTTTTTTTAATCATTCAATTTTTATTTTTATTATACGAGGCTTTATAATGACTTTAAGAATCTTCATGTATATTCATAATGTTCAAGAGT
The DNA here is from genome assembly GCA_037127315.1 of Ascarosepion bandense. Taxonomy (NCBI): domain Eukaryota; kingdom Metazoa; phylum Mollusca; class Cephalopoda; order Sepiida; family Sepiidae; genus Ascarosepion; species Ascarosepion bandense. The sequence goes on from JBBBDQ010000511.1 coordinate 6,965,484, forward strand.
ATTTGCCATATACTAGTGGATATATTAGTTCCTAGAAATATATACTCATTAATAGTGAGAATAAATTATATACACAAGTAAAATGTTCTCAGCTTGACCAAGACCCCCCCTCTCCCCAGTTTGATTTTTGGTCATTTGATCAGATTTTAGGAAATGGGTCAGGCTGAAAACTCTTTCTCTCTCTTCCTCCCTCCCAGAATGTGAATTAGGCATAATGATTATATTGTGAAAAAAGAAATTGACATTCTCAGCTCAACTTTCAGCCTAGTTTGATGCTTTCACATTAATATCTTTGGAAAAAAGTATGACTTCATTTCTTCTCTCCCTAGTTATGGATTAAAAACAAGGTAGACTGGGATCTCTAGCTTTGAGTAGTAGCCTGTGTTGTAGAAGGATCATTCTGATTATAAAACTGTGTAGACAGCAACAGGAAACAATACCAATAACTTTCCCATGAACTATTGTAATCATGGCAATTTGAAGATAACCAGAAAAGGAACCTGCAGAGAATTATGATAGCTGATATCGTGAAGAGGTATGGGTTTTTTTTTTTAGAAGAGATCACAAGATTCTTGACAAAATTCAAAGAAGGGTCTGTAATGTGATTGACCCTGACCTGGCATTTTGACTTCAGTCGCTTTCTTACCGATATAATGTGGCTTCCCTCTGTTGTTTCTGCAAATATTTTCATGGCAATTGTTCCAATGAGCTGTTTTTCTTCAGTGTCTCAACTACATGCCACCAGATTGGCAACTAGGTCTTACCATTTTACTGTTGAACTAGTGATTTACAACCGTCAGTTTTATTCTAACAGTTTCTTTTCTTGCCCTCCCCACCTGTTGGACTCCCTTCCAATTTCTTGCTTTCCTGCCATCTACCATATTCAAAAATTTAAATGCAATGTCAATTTTCCATTTTCTGTCTTTTGATTTCTGTTCTTTTATTGTCCTTTCCCCACTTCACTAAACATTTCTCATTCTAATTCACTCTCTGTAATAACTTGTATCCTTGTAGCAATATCACCTTGCTTGTGTTGAAATGACTAAAAAATAGAAAATTCTTGTAACTATATAATTTATTAAATTTGATTAAAAACAGAATATCTACTCAAATACGAGTATTGATTAAAAATAATGTTTAAACAAATAATTTCAATATGTCAGTTGTTAAGCCATTTTGTTAATCTTCAGGATTTTCTATAATATTGTCTGCTTGCATTTGTTGACATTATGACACATTTCAGAGTAGAGATGGTTATTTGCATAGAATCAAAGATTGTGTTATATAGGCTTCATTTGATTTTGTTTAAACTGTGGTATCATTTGTGGTCGAGTGGTCTAAGATATGCCAGTTCAATTGGTGGCTTCCCCTATGTTGACAGGGGTCGCAGATTCAAGTCCTGCAGAATGACACACATTTTCCTAAAAATTATCGTAAATAATCAGGCCGGTAGAAATAAATATACTGTTTGATTAAAAACAGAATATCTACGCAAATATGAGTATCGATTAAAAATAATGTTCAAACAAATAATGTTCAAACAAATAATTTCTATATAATTTATCTAAATTTATTAGATTTTTTTAAAACATGATAGCCAATTCTAATTATATTTTTTCACAATTACATTATGTTTCTGAAGAAAGAGTAAAGATCAAAATGTGAAGTTGAGTTTTTTGTAACTTCTTATACAAGGAGTGCAATGTGCTTTGTAGTGCAATGGATTTCAGCTCAGAATGAGAAATTGGAATACCCAGTTTGAGTACCAATTGAATTCATTGCATTCACTTATGCACAAATACTCTTGGGAGCAGTATTAATCCATCTCATTTCCCTCCAGCTATGGATTGGATAGCAGAACAGATTGGATTCTATAGCCTTGGTTAGCAACCAGTCTACTGCAGAAAGAAATGGCAACCTACTGTATGTGTGTTGTGGTGCATTGGATATCGGCTCGGAATGAGAAATCGGGGAGCCGAGTTCAAATTCCAGCTGAATTCATTGCATTCACTTACGTGCAAATACCCTTGGGAAAGGTATTAATCCACCTATTCCTTCCAGTTATGGGTTAAATAACAGGACAGATTGGGTTCTATAGCCTTGGTCGGCAACCAGTCTACCGCAGAAAGCAATGGCAACCTACTGCGAGATAATCTTCTGCCCAGACAGTCATGTCTCTTTTGAGACATGATCACTCAAGCATGTATCACGTATAGCACTCAAGTGACTGACTGTACCAAAATCTGCCTAATCAGTCATGGATTTAAAGAGACATAATTGACAAGCATGTATCACATATGACTGACTGACTGTATACAAGGGAGTGGGTAAGGCTGGAAATTTTCCAGCCTTACCTACTACCCAAAATCAGGGATTTTAATTGCCAAACATTACTGATTTTGGAAAGTGGGTTGGGGCTGTGAACCTTTCAGTACACCTTATTCTGTTATCAGAAGCACGCATAAATGAAATTGTTAATTGCTTATAAGTATTTGCTAAATCATATTATTAAAATCATATTACCATTGGCAAGACTTCTGTCCATCATTGACCGCCAATTACCATAAATTTGCATATTTTGTGTGGCATAATATGTTATTTTATTGTGACATTTTTTTAATCTGATATCTTAGCATTGCATCATGAAAGTTTCTTTTTTAAAAGAAGTAGTGTGGGAAAGTCTGTTGTATTTTAGTCATATGTTAATTAGATGTGATTTAAATATTTTATTGTCTTATGAGTATGCACACACATATATAGCCACCCACAAGTTTAATTTGTGCCTAATTATGCAATCTAAACTAATGATTTTTTTTTTTCATTTTTACTTTTGGCTATCTCTTGGCCAACAGCAAATTATCATAGCAGATGTGAACTTTACTACTGCACAGGTAGGTAATGGTAACTTAAACTGTTTTGTGACATGAATTTCCAATTTTCTATTTTTATGTAAAAAAAAAAAAACAACATAAAAAAGAATAGACAAAAAGCAGAGCATTACAACAATCCATTTGTATTTAAAATATGTTTTAAAAAGATTAAAAGCAATAAAGTTTTAAGGTTATTAAAAACATGTGTGTACTTTTTCCCTTTCTGTTATATCTATATATCTATCTAGAACTTTTGATTATCTATCTATCCATCTCGACCTTTTTATATCTCATTCTTTTCATATCTATCTGTCTCAGTCTTTTTATTTGTATCTATTTATCTATCTTTATATCTATCTATCTCAGTTTGTTCATATCTATCTCAGTTTGTTCATATCTATCTATCTATCTCAGTCTTTTCATATCTATAGGGTTTGATGGGTAAACTGTCCTCATTTTATATTTTTAATTTTGTGTATGCATGTTGTTTGTTTTTGATTTTGTTGATTACACAGTCTAGTAGAGGCAGTTAGGCACCTTCCATGAAAATACAAGAACCATGATGCAATTTACTCCATGAAAATTTTGGAAACAGCCTTTCATGCTAAAGCTGTAATACAAACATTTCAATCTAAGAATAATACAGAAGATTATGCCTGAAATTAAAAATTTAAACAGCTAAAATCTATCTATCTATCTATCTATCTATCTATCTATCTATCTATCTATCTATCATATATATATATATATATATATATATATATATATATATATATATACACACATTGTATATATACATTCCCAATATGTATTATTGAAAAACAGTTTATTTTCGTCTCATTCTTATATTTATATATATTGCTTTAAATATTATTTTAGTGGATATGTATATTATACTATTATTATAGATATGTATATTATAGTTATATTTTATATGTTGTAATCTATACTGATGGCACCACCATCAACTTCCATCTCAAAATGAAATCTACCAGAGCTGACAAAGTAGACCTTGCTTTTGCTCTTGGAAAGGACCTCCAGTCTGTGATGGATTGGGGTAAGAAATGTGATGTAATGAATATATATACACACCTTGGTTTCCCCACAGTGGAATGGGATTGGCTGGTGTCAGCCATAAATATAGACTAAGGCGAGGAGATCCAAAGGTCTACAACAAGAGATCTTCCACCAGAGATCTATTGGTCTACAGCTGTTGACAACACCTACGTCTTAGGATACAGCATACGAAGAGTACTGTCTATTATGTTTACATTCTAGATTGTTCTACCCGGTTACATTTGCCTTAACCATTTTACTACCTCGAATGATATATATCCCTTTCAGGGACATATGAAAATGGCTTGTAAATTTTAATGCTTTCAAAATGAAGTTACTCTCCTTTAACCACCATAGGGAAGCTTTCCTACCTTCCATTAATACGGATCACACTAGTCTTCCTGAAAGTAATACCCTGCGCCTCTAAGCTGCACTCTCTCACCAATCTCAAGTGGAATGAATACATTGAATCAATAGCTATATCTTTTTGCTAAGAAAGTTGAGTTTCTGTGCCAAACCAGGATGTTATTCTCATCAGAATCCATCTTGCACATTTACAAATCTGCCATTCATCTATGCATTGAATACCGTTGCCATATCTGGTCAGGTGCACCTGCTGTTCATCTCGAAGATCTTGACAAAATCCAAAGGAGGATCTGCAGTTTATCCGCTCATGATTGGGCAGTTTGCCTTCAGCCACTTTCTCACTGACAGACTGTGGTTTAACTCTGTCTTTTCTACAAGTATTTTCACGGCTTCTACTCTGCTGAGCTTCATTCTCTGGTGCCCCACCCTCACAAATTTACTTGTGCAACTAGATTGACAACTAGGTTCTACTCTTTTACCATCAAAATAGGCAAATGTAATCGTCACTTCTAATCTATTAGTTTCTTTTCTCACACTTTCCACCTGTGGAATTCTTTTCTTCATGCCTGCTTCCCTAATAGCTACAATCTTCTATCTCCTTGACTTTCACCTCTTTTTTACCCTTTCTACAACATCACCTGTTTTCTTATCTGTTTTTCCTATGTTTTCATTGTAGCCCCCTGTGCATCAGTGGTAGTACTGCTTTACTTGAGGTGAAATAATTATAAAAAAAAGAATGTGACCCCTTATGTTTTTTGTTTTTTTTAAACTGTATGAATTACTTGAACCGGTCTGTGCATTTGAGAGATTTGATAAATAAAATGCACTCCCTTTTCTCTACTAAGTCCTTCAAGTTTGAAAGCTGCTAAATGTCATTTACATAATTTTTTAAAAAAAGTATCTACACAAACATGTGTATCCACAAAAATAAGACTTAGAGCAATAAGAAATAATAGCAAATCAAAAATAAAACCCATTATTCCTTTTATCTATCTATGTTAATATTTTTATTATAAGGTTATAATAAAAGATAGTTTACTGCAACACAAGAGCTGTTGTGTTTTGGTACTCTCTTATTAGCCTCGAGTGAGACATAAAAGATATCCCTCACTATATATATATATATATATATATATATATATAGGCACATCTTTTATTTATGTAACACCAGACTTTACCAAGATGACGGACTGATTATCTGCCACAAAACTAATACACAAAAAGCAAATAAACTCAGAATGGATCTAATAAAATTTTTCAAAGACCCTGATCTTAATATTACCATTATTACAAACGCTAAAGTTATAAATTTCTTAGATATTACCTTCAACCTGTACAATGGCTGTACAAACTGTACACTAAGGACTCACTTAACTATGCATCAACAGAGAATCAAATCACCCCAGAGAATCATCAACAACCTGCAAAAATAAGCAGAAAACACACAAACATAACATTACTTGGTTTAACACACCCTTCAGTCGTAACATCCAAACTAACATTAGTAAACTCTTCCTAAACTTAATTCACAAATATTTTTACCATTCACCCAAACTAAAAAAATCTTCAACAAAAACAATGTTAAAATCAGTTATAGTTGCATTAAGAACACAGATAAATATATTTCCCAACATAATATTATGATATCAAATAAATACTTTGCCCACATAAACACATCTATCACCCAACTAATAGCAACAATAACCTTTCTAAAAAAAATTGCAACTGCTGAAAAATAAAACCTGCCCAATGAATGGCCAATGTATGTCCAAAAAATATTGTTTATAGATCTTGAATTCATTTGGATGTTAATGATGATAAATTTTACTTTGGAAGCAATTCTAACAGATGGAAGATAAGATTCAACAACCACATGTCTTTAAACAACAATAAATACAGCAAAAGTATTGCTTTATTCATACATTATTGGAAATAAAAAACAACAGCCCAATTACTACCTTGAATATTGTAGCTAAATCCAAACCTTACAATGGAAAAGAAGATAGATGTAATCTATGTCTTTCAGAAAAACTTGTCATCTTAAACCATATCAATAATGTGGATTTGCTTAGTAAAAAAAGTGATTTAATGACCACATGCTGTCATAGAAAAAAAATACTTAAATTCTTAGATCCAGATTCCTCTACACATTTGTCCCTTTCTTTCTTTCTTTCTTTTTTATCCCCTGCAATATTCCATTTAACAATTACGAATTAAATCCTTTCAATTTTTGCTCCTTGCATTGTTTAATGTTTACTTTTAATTATAAATTTTTATTTTTTATTTTTATTTAAAATATTAATTTTTATCTTTATGTTATATTAGAATTTTAAAATTTTTATGTTTTATGATTTACACCCCTTTGAATTAAGTTGGTGACTGTTGCTAGAATCCTTGCCTTCAGTTCATCTTTGTTTTTTTTTTTTTTTTTTTTTTTTTGTTTTTAATCATATCACCCCAAGCAAGGCAGTAACGCCACTGATGCGCAGGGAGCTATGTAAGAGTGAAAAGATTTGGAAAAGAGAAATCTGGAAACCACATCCTAAACAGGGAACAAGAGATGAGCCTCTTCACCTGTTCAATAGATGTGAGTGGAGTGTGCACCGGGACAAGGACTTTTGTTGGTCCCTTGCTTAACTGTGCCCCACAAATAATGACCAAGGGGGTTGCAGTCTGGGAAGTTAGGTGGCCAGATATAAGGGGTGATGTGGTTGTAGAAATTGTCTGACAGCCATAACTGGGTTCTCCTGCTTGTGTGGCATGGTGCAGAGTTGCCAGACATATGGTCTTTCAGTAGCCACCCTCTAGATTCAGGATAGTACTACCTCCTCAAGGCACTTGATGTAGGCCTCTGTGTTGAGTCAGAAACTTTGTGGGGAGATGAATATAGGTATAATGTCACCATCACTAGTAATCACTCTAAACACCATGATACTGATTGGTTATATCATCCAACTCCTTTCGAATCCTGGTCCTAGGCATGACGGTAAACTGCATCTGGCAGCAAGGCCTCTGATTGGGAGGTTGTGAGGAGCATGGAACCACCTCTTAATTGCTGTTGTTTACAGGTCCATCCTGACCTGGAGTGGTAGCACCTGTTAGGGGTCCAGCTATGGGCAAATAGTTAATCCCCAAACTAGGGTCAAAATACTATGAAAGCATAAACATGCACTTTAATAGAAATATATACATAAAAAATAAACTTTTATAGAAAAATATACATTTTTGAAGGAAAAAAGAAATTATTCTCAGCAAAATATTTTTGAATAGAAAACTAGAAGACATTTTCAGTTTTTTTAAATAAAAAAGAATAAAAACAAAAAATTTTAATTAAAATTCCACTAAATCAACGTTCTCACTATAACCGAACATTAAAAAAACTACCTATAAAACTCCACCTTTTTGGCATTAAAACCCACACAGGTTGATATGCTGTTAAAAACAACTCAAACAAAATCCTCTGCACTATCTTCAAATTCACACCCAAACACTTCGAAATGTTTGTATTAGTGCTTGGTATTTGTGCTTCTGGCACAAATCTCAAGAAGTACAAATGCCTTTTTAAAATTTCTGTAAATTGTGTCATGGTGCTTTATTTCTCACAGACGGTATCCAACAGACCCTACTATACTGTGCAGTCAACAAAATAAAAAAAAACAACTCACATATGCAAAATTAAAAACATAAAATGATGACAATTTACCAACTACGCCTCTTTAATATCATCTATTATACCTCAATAACTCAAATCTACTTTGAAAAATTCTTTTTACATTTTAAATAATTTAGATGTCAAAACAAAGTTTCAAAATATTTTAGTAAAATTATTGGATTTATTATAAAAAGTTTGAAGTTATTATAAAAAGTTATAAAATCACTTTTTACTTCAATAAAAAGCTAATAAATTTATCAAAAATTGATCAACACTTATAAGAGAACAAATAAGAAACATATATAATAAGACATGATCGTATTTACATCTTAATATAATGACCCTTTTCAACACACAGCAATTCATTGATTTTGTTAAATTTCTTTGCTTCAGCTGGTTCAATTTCCAACATGGTGGCTTTAATTGCTTCCCTTTGCTATCATAGTTTGCTACCTTCATATAATTTCATCTTCACTATTGACCATAGATTTTTGATTGAATTCATATTGGAACTTGATAATGGCCATTCCATTATCTCCTGATCTTTTATACTAAAATATTTCCCAAGTAACCGTAGATATATGAGAATGAACATTGTCATTGTCAGTTCACTTTGAAACTATAAGGCTGAGACTTGTAACGTTCAAAGAAATTCTTGTCCATGAAATTGCAGTAGTTAGCACTGTTTGGTTTAATTTTTATTGAATTTCAATGGTCCAACAATGGTTTGGTCAACAATTCCAGCCTATATCTTTACACAACTGCTTTATTTTAGCCACAGCTACAGATAAAATCCATCCATCAGGTCTATTGAGTATCACCTGAGATTTGTGCATGAAAATGATTTTAGAAAAGTCAATTTTGACATTTTAAAATATTTATTTTAGTGAGAGGTGTTTGCGTAGGAGACTTTTTGACAGATCCCAATTTGTGAAGTATTCTACACCTATTATTCATCTTGACTCCCTGAATTCCAGCCTGCTCAAAGATTTGAGCACTGATCAAAAATGGTTGTTTACACTTTAACTTTAGTTTGTTTCTTATGAGGGGACAAGTTCTTAAAGCTTTTTTCTTAGCTTCTAGTTCTCAACTTATTTAAATTTTCAACAGCTTTCTTTATCTATTACTACCAGTATAACCCGGCATTGCTCAGGTGTAATGAAAGCTTTAAAACTAATCCATGGTCCTGGAGCTCAGACTCAGCCTAAAGAATATTTGTGTGAAGTTTGGTGAGAATTGGATAAAAATTGTGGATTTGTATAAAGGACATACAGACAGATAAACAGACACACACACACAAACATCTTGCATTTTATATATATATATATATATATATATATATATATATTATCGATTTTCTGCACTATTGTAAGAACTGCAACCTTGAAACTTCTGAATATCGTTTCTTATGTCTTTGTCTATGAGTGTATCAAATTTGATTAAAATTGGACCACTCCTTCTATAACCCGATTTTTCCAATTATAGATTTTCGATATTTATCGAGGATACCTTGACACAATACCTAGCTAAGAACACTCACAGATTCTTATAGTACACCTGTAAATTTTCAAGAAAATCGGTTTAGCCATTTTGGAGTCTATAGGTAACAGACACACACACACACACACACACACACACACACAAAGTTCCATTTATAAATATTTTTAGATTAGATATATATATATATATATATATATATATATCGCTTATTCAGTTATGAATTTGAACACTCTCAGCTATTGGCATGTGTTTACATTGTATTTAACACACTAAAGTTCACCTTCCTCTACCAAGCGCCCATAGTTCAGAGGTAGAATTGCCGACTGATGTCAATTTAGTCGAGTTTCAATCCTGACTAGAAGCAATCAGATGTCTAACTGTACTGATGAGCTGTGATACAGCAAAACAGATCTGTCTGCAGATGACTACTGACTATATATATCACTCATCCATGTGTGGATATATTACTAGACTATCATGGGTCATCATTCTTGCCCGCCAATTATATTGAGATGTTTGTTCTTCGCTGGGTACCCCACTGATGTGGCATTGTGGCCAGGTTAAGGTAAGCTTAGTAAATCTATAGCTGCATCTACTGCTAGGAAGGTTGGTTCACTGTGTTGGACGAGGAAGTTTTTCTTGTCAGAATCTGTTTTGCACATTTATAAATCTTCCGTTCTTCCAGGCATCAAATACTATTGCCATATCTTGTCAGGTACTCTTGCTATTCATTTTGAGGTTCTTGACAAAATCCAAGGGAGGATCTGTAATATAAATGACCCTTACCTGGCAACCCATCTTCAGTCACTTTCTCACCGACATGATGTGGCTTTCCTCTGTCTTTTTTACAAGTATTTGCATGGCAATTGCTCTGAAAAGCTTTTTTCCCTGTTTCCCTGCTCACATGTATTTATATGCGCTACTAAATTGACATCAAGGTTCTGCCCTTTTACTATCAGAATAGTTAAATGTAACTGCCTTTTCTACTTCGACAATTTCTTTTCTCATGCTTCCCATTTTGGGAATTCCCTTGCTTCCCTGAAAGCTACAATCTCTAAAAATTTAAATGCAATGTCAATTGCCATCTTCTATCACCTTCATCCTACTTTTATCCTTTGTTTGCCATCCTCTGTAACCTTTTTTTTCTCACTCTAACTCCCTGCACACAAATGATGGTCCTGCCTTACTTGGGGTGAAATGATTTTAAAAACAATATGTAACACATAGGAAGCAATACACACTTATAACTTATTTTAATGATATGACATCCTCATATATATATATATATAATTAATATATGTCATATTTAATATGTAGTTTTTTGTTGTTTTTTTAACACAAAAAAATATAACTGGTTTTTTTTTTGTCACTCTCTGAAGAAAACGTTTTTTTTCCTTTCAATAGACTTCTTTCCATGAAACAATAAATTTATATATGATAAATATTGAGAATAAGTCAGAGATATATTTTTAGCAAAGATTGTAGGGAGTTAAGATATCTATTTAAATGTTTTCGTTGTGTGTGTGTGTGTGTGTGTGTGTGTGTGTGTGTGTGTTAGCACTGTGTCTGTTGATGTGTATGTCAGTCCCACCCAAGACTGACTGCAGATTTAATGATGGAGGCCAAGGTGAAGTACAGTGAAGTGGCGGTTGAATTAATGTGTTTGCATCAAGTGTGCTAATCCTTTGTGTGTCACTTTTGTCTTCAAGGGCCTTGTATACATATACATATATATTTACATATACACTAAAATGACAATAATTCCCTCTCAGCTAATCCAGCCACTGACAATAGACATTCTTTTACTTTTGAAAAGGAAGCAAGTAAAAAGATAGGGATTTTAAGGTCATGTTTTTTTTTTTTGTTCCTGGTTTTTGTTTCTTTTTTTAGGTATTTATGCTCCCATCCCCCACTCCATTTTTTCTTAGACTTATCTAGTGATGTTGGTTGGTAACGGTTGTTGCTTATAGCATTAGTTTAAATATTTGGAAGTTTCAAGATGTTGGAGTAAGAAACTACCAACGTTTCACAAAACTAGAAGATAAGGTAATGTTTATTGCCTTTTATTAACTTTTTACATTATCAGTCTATACTTGCAAGGTGTGTAAATAATCAAGATGATATATCATGAAAAGGCCGAAAGGAATATTCCAATTATTGAATATGAATGCATTTCTTGGCTCAGAAAATCTGCAGGTAAGCTAACCGTGGATATTACTTCCATATAACTTTTTTCATAGCTTTCTTTTATTTGAATCAGTTTTATTTTTTAGAAGATTCTGTTCTAAATTCTACTATGTTTAATATTTTAGGTAGAATATTTCCATAATCTTTAAATACTATTTTGCTTTCACTATTGTATATCTTGATAAGGCTTTGTTTCAAAAATGCATAAATGATTGTAATAAAGGGTTTGGTTGGAAATCCTTAGCATCTGATAAAGGCCAGAGCATACATTGGCTGAAACATTGTAATAATGACAATAAAGATGAAGACAATAGTTTGAACAGTGTAAATAATGTAATTGTAGATAATATTGAACATTTTGCCTAATAGGAATATAATTTCTTTTTATAACTTTCCTTTATATAAATCAATTATATCTATGCAATTATTTAAAGTACAACTTCTCAGTGATTTTTTTTTTTTTTAATTTTATTTTAATCCTTTCTATGTTTAATATCTTGGGGTAGAGTACTTTCATAACATAACATTTTCCCAATAAAGATATGCTTTTTTGCTTTCAATGAATGAACTGAGATGTGAGTATAGAAAGGACATATACAGATTTTCTTTTATTCTTCTGCATTATCTAATGGATTTTTTTTTCTTTTCCTTACTGATTTTTTTCTTCTTCTTCTAAGAGCCGTGTCCCCTCAAGACATTGGTGATCATGGCCCTCAACAATTTCCTGTTTGTTGTAGCTCTTAATACATTTTGACTTTTTGTTATCTCTCCTAAACCCTGTTTCACCATACATTTACTCAAGCTTACTGCATTGTTTTTCTCTATCCCTCTTGCCTTCAATCTGTCCTGTGAGTAACAAATTTTCCAAGCTCTCTATCCTTATTATATGCCCTAGAAATTTCAACTTTCTCTTTTGATGTTAATTATAAGAGTTCTTTTTGTTTCTATTTTCTCAAAAATTTTTTCATTCCTCACATGTTTGATTGGTATTCATTTTTCTGTAGATCTAAATTTTTGTTGCTTCAAGTCTCTTCTTCATCTATGATTAGATTGTTCAGCATCCACTGCCATAGAGGAGAACTGATAACAGTTCATTACTCTGTCCTTTATTTAAATAAATTTTATTTGTACAAATATTAAGATCATAACTTCTGCTTTTGTTTTTTACTTGAATTCTTTCTGAATTTTGTTACGTTTAATAACTTGAGGGAGAGTACTTTCATATTTAAGAATTCATTGGACTATGTGTTTTTATGTTGAAATGACTACACATATATGTGAATGGAAGATTCTGGGAATTTTTTTTCTTTTAATCATCTCACCCCAAGCAAGGTATTCCACTGCCACTATTGCGCATGGGGCTACATAGGGGAAGGTAAAGAGAAGGAGTGATTAGACATAGGGAATGTCAGGAGGAAGGTGACAGATGAGTAAGGATAGCGAGGATGAGGGTTGGGCAGATGGGAAGAGTGCTTGATAAAATGGGAGCAGGTTAGTGAATATTAAATTTAATTGACATTGGCTAGATTATATCTAAAACATGATAAAGAAATAATCCTTTTTAAAAATTTAAAATTTCAAGCGTCTTTCATTCATGTGCCTATATAGTTACATTAATGTAAGCAAACCTATTCTGATAAAATCCTAAAGGATGAAATGCATCACATGAAAATTTTTTCACTTTGTCATATATATTTCCCCAAAATTGTACTTCATATAAATAAAATTATACATCATTATCATAAGTCAATACTCATCTACTAACCACTGGACTCTAGCTCTCTCCCCTCCCCTGTATAACCTTCCCTTTCTCTCCACCTATGTATCTGTCATCACACCTGCTTTCTATTGTTCCTTTCTAACTAGTTTGTATTCCTCACTCTTTTCTAATTAATCTTTTTACATTTATGTAACCTCCTGCACATCAGTGGTGTTTCTGCCTTGCTCAGGGTGAAATGATTAAAAAAAAAAAATATATATATATATATATATATATATATATATATATATATACATTACACAGTAATAGGTTAGATTTAAATTAAACCAGTAAACAGCTGTATTGGGAAAGTGCTCAATAGATGTTTGAAGGGAAATGAGGCTTTAACATGTAGAATACAAATCACCTGGCAAAACCCAAAATGTCAAAACTATGGTAGCATAATCAGCTGATATCCTCATTTTAAATATATATTGTGTATTTGGGCAGCAATCTCTCTTTTATGCAGGTTTCATTGAAAATCACAGATAAGGTATTATCATTAAGTTTTTATACAATTTTTCATGTGTTCTTATGATTTTTTCTTTTCAGAACTCAAGTTATATAGGAATTGTCCAAATGTTTTTTTTCTGAGCACTTTTGACTATACTTTTAGCTATTATCAAGGGTGAATTTTATTTTATATGTAACTGAATATGTGTAGAGTTTATGTATGTAGAGTAATGTGTATATTATATTCCGAGCATGGTAAGCACATTGTTGCCATGTTCATAATTGATATTATTAAATGTAGGGTTTTTCTTTTTTATTAAGAATGCTTCCAATCTTTTTTTTTACATGTGGGTGATGCTGTTATGTGTCTATTGTCAACAAGTATTTCACAGATATAGTCTGGTAGATCTTGGTAAACCTGAGGGTCAGTTGAGGTTATAGATAACCATTATCTTCCACACATACCCATTTAAGCTGTTCCTCTTTAAATACTTTAAGACATTAACAGATTAAGATTGTAGTTACATTATTCAGACTATTGTCCTCATCTTTGTTGCCATTTGTATGATATTTCGGCCATTGTACACTCCAGCCTTCTTCAGGTGCTAGGAATTTCAAACCAAACCCTTTAATACAATCACTGGGGTATATACATTCTCATTCCTTGCGTAGTAGTAATGCCTCAGTTGGAAGTCATGAGTTATCTCCTTCTAACCCTGCCAGGTATTGAACTCACAACTCTTTGGGTCAAGTCAGAGGAACTAACCAATGTCTATATCTACTAGGCCATGTGATTGTAGTGTTCAGGAAAGCAATCTCTTGGGAGCTGGTTCCACAAGGCAGTGATTCATGGGAAGAAGCTGCTTGAGTGGAACTTACATCTCACCAGGGGAATATGAAAGAAATGAGGCTGGTTCTTAGCCATGAAGGTTAGGACCGGTGGAACACTCTTTGTGGAAATAGCAACAGAGAAGTGGGAGGCTTGCAATGTCTTGTTTGTGATAAAGGATTGCAGGGTGGAAAATAATTTGTCGTCTACAAGGATGTAGAGATGCTTTTGGACTCTATTGAGTGTGGAAAGTGAAGACTGGATAAATACTGCCCATATATGGCAGCAGTATTCCATTTTTTGCCTGATCTAGTTCTTGTAAATGTAGAGCATAGCAAAAGGAGTGAGCTACTTGCTGGAGTGATACAGGGAACCCATAACTTTCCTAGCATCTTTAGCAATGGATTGTAAGTACAAGTTCTATTTGAGGTCTGCATTGAGTTTGTCCTAATAGACACTCAAAGCATGGGGCACACCTGTTCAACATGATTGGTGAAAGTTCAGGGTCTGATCGGTGATAGTGGAAGACCTTGTTTAATGGATCAGTTATTACAAATTTATCATCATTTGAGTTAAGAAAATTGAACATATAATAGGCTGTGCTAGAGATAGTTTTGCAACACCACAAACAGAAACAAAGCCATTAATCTGATAACTTGAGTCATATTCTTAAATCATCATCATCATTTATCCATCACACCCAGATGGTGCATAGGACAGCAACTTTTTGTTGCTGTTTCTGTAACAAACTTTTTTTTATGGGGCAGGGTTGTTAGCCCTGCATGCAACCCCTAAACCTGGTGGACCATTCTTGGTCAATTACATTTACAGCTCCTGGTATTCTCAAATGGTCACCCATTTAAGTACTGACCAGGCTCGACGTTGCTTAACTTCAGTGATTGGACGGGAACCGGTGTATTCAACACAATATAGCCGGAGACCATATTCTTAAATACCCTCGTCAAATTGAAACTTTCACATGGCTGCTATGCATGGTGAAAAACCTGTTCAGAAGTATCTAAGCTGTCAGCTGTATACAACCATTTTCTGGGATCAATGGTTGAAAATGGCTATGAGTGAGTGATGCCTTTGGGTCTTAGTAAAGACCAATCTTCTTTGAACATTGTGGATATTACAAAATTGTAAACCAAGAACTTTACTAAATAACAGAAATGACATCACTTGAGAACTATCAACAGCAGCAACAGCTCGAACAAATATCATCTATAAATTGAAGAAAAAAATGATATAATGAAGATGTTGCCATTCCACACTACTTCAAACAAATGATTAGGAAGGAAACTGCAATCAATGCTAGAAAGAGTAATAGCAGTGGATGTGAGAAACCTATTTTCCTTTATTTATTAAGAGAAAGATTTTATAAAGTTCAACCAAAATAAGAATAGGTTGCTCAGTCAAAGAATACTAAATGTTTTCTTATAAGGAAATAGCTAATATTACCATTACCATCATGACAATTCAGATACTTAAACTAAGAAAACTGTGGTACGCCGTGATCAACTGTATCCAGATGGGACATAGAATTTTTGAAAATTAGGTTTGTAAACAAATAAACTCAAGACCAGAATAAACTTGTTTGGCTGGTTTTTGTTTAGCAGCATATCAACATCTATGAGTCATTTAATGCTGAAAGCTAACTATTTTGTATGTAATTTTGTTTTCAAGATAATAATGGTTTTAGTGATACAAGTCTTATTAATTAACCCCTAGATGGGAGGAGAATTTACACATACGTGAATTTACACATAAGTGAATCTAATGAGCTTAACTGAAATTGGAACTCGGCTCTCCAATTAACATTTGTGATTTATTATCTATTACACTACCAAACATAAAAGCTTCTAGCACCTGGTATTTTCAAGTGATCACCCATTTAAGTACTGATTAGTTTTGATATTGCTTAACTTTTGTGATTGTATAGAAACTGGTATCTCAATGTGATTTGGCTGTAAGCCTAAACTTATTTAAAAAAAAAATTTATGTGAGCTGAACAATTGTCTTTTAACATGTTTGGTATTATTCATTGATTGATTTTCACATGAAAGATGAGTGACTATCATGTGTAAGTTACTGATTCTTATCAAAACAAGTTACAAATTTAATATTAATTATTCAACAAGTTTTTATGTCTTATTTTGTTATTGATTTTTCTATTGTATTAATATAGTTAGTTGCCAATTTTTTCTCTTTTATATCTTTGAATACCATACTATGAATCATTTATCAACGTACTGTTTGCAGTATCATAGTACATGTGCAGACCATGCACATGTACTATGTACATTAGCCGAGCCGATATAAACACTGCCTATTGCATCATGAGAAATTAAATATATATGGAAATCTACCATTATACTTGGTTAGCAAGTACTCTTATTATCTTAATAGCAAACATGAAATATTTCACTGTTGAAATCATGAAAATTTGTTTAGAAACTAATGAATTTAGTAAAGATAAAAGAATAGGCAGGGGTTTAAAACAAGAATGTGACTTCTCACTGGAATTAATAAGCCTATACAGTGAGGTAATTCTGAGAGAATTAGAAGTCCTACCAGCTCAATGATGCTGTACCAATCTTACACCCTGATTGAGCACTCTGGAAGAACGGTAGACTTTGAAAAGCAGTAGCTACTCTGGCATGTACACATCGCTCATTCAGTAATGAATTAGAGCACTCTGGCTATTGGGCATGTATAATGATAATATACATGCTAAAAAGTCTGCCTTCTATCGAGCGCCAATAGCCTAGAGGTAGAATTGCCGACTGACGCCAATTCGGTCGGGTTTCAATCCTGGGTTAAATGCAATCGGAGTCTAACTGTACTGATGAGCTGTGATACAGCAAAACAGATCTATCTGCAGATGACTATATATATATATAATTATAAATTATATTTTAGAACATGTGCAAATTATAATTTACTACAAAAGTGTACATTTTGTTTTGACATTGAAAAATCAATGTCTCATCAAGTAGTTAATAATGATTGTAAGAAACACTGTTTTTGAAAAAGAAAATTAAAAATCTCACTTCCCCTTTATGTTTAGAAAAATTTTTTGTATGAAGTAAAGAGGATAGAAAAGATAGGAAAACAAAAAAAGGGAAATCAAAAAAAGGGGAAAACAAAAAGGAAAGAGAGATACAGAAGAAATAAAGAGCGTGATACAAAAAATTAAAGGAGCACAGAAAATAAAAAAGAGGACACAGAGGAAATAAAAAGCAAAGAAGAAAACATGTGAGAAGGAGAGAGCTAATGATAACGGCTCAAAGAGAAATAGACCCTAATTTAGGTAGGAGGTAAAATAAAGATTGATACACATAAGGGTCACGCACCATCGGGGCTTAACAAAAAGGAAGAAGTGAGAAAATGCATGGAGGAAAGAAAGTGTGGGGGAGACGACAATAGAAACATAAAAGAAATAGAAATTATCAAACATTTGGCCAGAAGTGAATTGCAGATAGATACATTCATTGATACATAGCATAAAACTAAAACCTTTGGCATTTTTAATAAAAAAATGATGAAATCACATACACAAACATAAGAATTATTTAAAAAGCGTGTATCTGGGGATATTTAGAAATACAACACAAAATATATATATATATATATATATATATATATATATATATATTGCAAAATATACTGGAAAAATAGTCTGATCACTGTACCACTCAGTTAGTAACTGGTTACCTTTGCTATACTCTATCTTTACAAGAGACAGATCTAACCAAAATTAGAGTATTGCTGCCCTATCTGGAGTGGAGCTGCACAGTCCTCACTAACCTGTCTTGAGTTCAGATGCATCTTCATGGCCTTTTGGGTGAAGAATTATTTTTCACCCTACAGGCTCTTTCCAAACAGATGAAACATCACAAGCCTCTTTCTACTCTATTGCTATTTCCTATGTGACTACATTTCCTGGTTCCACAAGCCTTGACCTTTGCAAATGGGACCTGCCAAGGCACATACACAAGGATGAACCATCTTCATTCCCTTCATATTCCATTAGTGAGAAGGAAGTTCCACTCAAACAGCTTCTTCCTAAGAATTGTTGCTTTGTGGAACAAACTTCTGGCAGGCTGATTTCTTAATCACTCCATTCTTGACCTCTTGAAATCAAAGGTTAACCATTATCTTTCCTATGTAACCTCATGAATTTTACTTCTGGCTTCTTACATTCATACAACGCCACACAGTAAACCCTTCTACATTGAGTGGCCTTGAAAATTAGCATAAAATAATAATTTCAGTAGGTGAGAAAATAGTTTAAAGTTTTAAGATAGATTATGAGGAAAGGGGATTTGGAGAATTTGTCACTCACAAGGCATATTGAATACAAAATGGGCAGAGGGAATACTGAGTAAACTACCTCATGAATTTGTTTGAATGGATAGCAGAACATAGACTGGGAGGGATAGTAAAGGGCCAAACATTAGAGTGACAAAAGCTATGAAGTTGTGGAGAGCTATAATTTCTCATGTCTAAAAAGACACCATACACAAAGAAATGTCAGTGTTTAGATTAAACACAGATACTCTATTACTAAATTGTTTTGCTTCTTAGGAATAATATTTTCTAACCATACTGATATTTACCTGAAATCGTATTTAAAAAATATCTTAATACAATTATACAAAGACTCTTTTTATTATATAAATTATTTCTAACATACTTAGCAAATTTATGTTGGCACTAAAATGCTTTTATAAAAAAAAAGGAGAGTGTTCTTAATGTAGATTTAGTTTGAGGTTCCTTCTTTTATATGCTATCATGATGATCATGCCTCTTCGCAACTTCCTATTATTCAGTTTGATTAGCTTTCTTGTCAAAAGCAGTGAGTGCATTCTTTCACATTTTTCAAAGTTTCTTTTGAAATTGATATTACAAAATGAATGCACACTTGTATTTATATTTTACTCTAAGCCAGCACCAAATCACCTTCCTATTATTGATAATGATAAAAATAATGCAAATTTTAAAAAAGTCTTTAAAACAACTTTTCTTACATTGATTTCTTATTATTATTGAAGCCAAGACAGATCCAATATAATATTAAAATTATACACACCATTCTAGTGGATTGTTACCAGAGTAATCTCACTGTCTAGTTGTTGTCCCCATTATAAGACAATAACAGGCTTGTATGTTATTAGAACCATTCCAATGGCTTGATAGATTGTGCTAAGGACAATAAAAAACCATACACTTTAATAATCATTATTATCCTTGTTCATTTGTTAGTTGACCTCTGTCATCAGTCACATTGTTGTCATCCACTTCACTGGCCATCTGCTTTCATGCTATTCATGTTTAGCCAATACCTGCCTCATACTATATTGAAGAAAAGGGTTTTTAATTAAAATAAATAAATAACCATGTATAACATAGATCAGTCAGTTAAGTGTCATATGGGATACATGCTTAGACGATCTTGAAAGAGACATGACTGACTGGGCAGAAGATTTTCCTGCAGTAGGTTGCCATTACTTTCTGCAAACCAAGGCTATAGAACCCAATCTGTTCTGCTTTTTAACCCATAGTTGAAGGGAGAAATGTCACATTAATACCTTTCCCAAAGGTATTTGCATGTAAGTGAATGCAACAAATTCAACTGGAATTGAAACCATAGATACACTGATACAAAAATTAAAACCACTTATTCTACTTGTATATGTTAAGTCCCTTCAAGATGTAGGCAATCATGGCTCCCCACAAATTTGTATCCTTCGTAGTACTGTTTATCTTTTTACTATCTCTCCAACTCCCTGTTCTACCATTCATTTACACAATTAGATAGGTTAATTGCTGTTTCCTTCTGTCCCTCTTGCCATCTATATGCCCTGTAAGTGTCATGTTCTTGAAGCTTTCTTTCCTCATTAAGTGCCTCAGAGATTTCAGCTATCTTTCTGATTCTATATATAAGTGTTATTTTTTTTCCATTTTCCTTAAAACATTTTTGTTAGTGACATGCTTTGTCAATGATATTCTCAACATCCTTCTGTAGAGAGGCATTGCTGTTGCCTCAAATCTCCTTTTTATCTGTCTGGAAAATTGTTCAGCATTCTCTGTCATGTTGGAGTGGGGCTGAGATTAATACATCACTCAATAAGTCCTGAGCCTAACATATAGATGGCACCACTAATAAAAAATCCATATGATTTTTATGAAGTACTAATCTTCAAATGGCATGTGAGAAAATTGGGCCCAATCAGTTTATTAATTTACAAATTACATTTATTTAAGTGAAGGTACTGTTGCAAGTTTTCAAAACAATAGAAAAATCTGAGTCAAACCTGGAGTCAAATTGGCAGTCGGCTGAGTGGACAGCAGCAGGTGAAAGCTGTCCAAAGCTTCCAGAGACAAACATCAGCAGGCAATGTTTTGGCCTCCGTATTTTGGAATGCACAACGTATTTTGTTCATTGATTACCTTGAAAAAAGAAGAACAATCATTAGCGAATATTATATAGCATTATTGGTGCATTTGAAGATGACCACACATGAAGAAGAAAAAGTAATCTTTCAAGAAAACGCACCATGTCAAGTTGATTACAACAATGACAAAACTACATGAATTGCACTTTGAATTGCTTCTGCATCCACCCTATTCTTCAGATCTGCTACCCAGTGATTACTGGCTGTTTGCAGACCTCAGAAGAATGCTCCAGGAAAAAAGATTTGGCCCCCAATGAAGAAATGATATTGGAAACTGAGGCATATTTTGAGGATAAAGACAAATCGTTCTACAAAAAAGACATTGCATTGTTAGAGAAGCGTTGGAATCAGTGTATCATTCTAGAAGGTGACTATGTTGATGAATAAAGTTGAATTTTGCCTAAAAGTTGTTGTCCTATTAGTTAGGGTCAGAATTTATTGATGTGTTATATAGCAAATGAACATTCTTTCTTTATTTCTGATGGAATTTTCTTGTTTCTTCTTAATATTTTGTTTAGATTTTGGAATGCATCATTTGCTATTCCAATGCACCTTCGAGTTTCATTTGTCTTTCCAGATATTTGAATTCCTGTTCTTACTTTATTATATTTTCATGTCTCCAAACCATTGCTTTCATACTAGACCGTTGTTAAAGAGATCAAGCAGGCTTAATATTTGTCAGGTTTAAAATTTAAAATCATGTTGAGAAAAAGTTAGTCTTTACTTGGCAGCCCCCTTTACACAGATGCAACATTGCAAGTCTGAACTTTTATCTGGGCTTAAATACTGACTACTAGTAATATGGGGAATATGTAGTTAACTTAGCCATGTAATAAGCCTCACTTCAAATAAATGAAAGAAAAATAAAAGAAAACTGTTGGGTTATGTTTATTTTTCTGACTTTATATAATGTGCAGTGCTAAATACCACTGTGAAATTTATTTAAAAAGTTTATTTCCAGTTTCTGTTTTTTTTTTTTTTTCTGCAACCAAATAGACTGAAATAGTGTGTTGGTTGGTTGTTGGTTGTTTTGTTTTTGCATATCAACCTCGGCGGGTCATTTATTGCCAACTAAATTTTATTTATTTATTGCTGGTAATACCTTTTTCTTTTCAACAATTTATTGTTGTTTTTATATAAGTTTTGTATCTAGTAATACTTTTTTCTTTTCGAGTATCAAGATTCATTGGGATTTGTTTTAAGGGCAGGGCCTACCCTGTTATTTAACCCATAACTGGAGGAAATGGACAGATTAATACCTTTCCCAAGGGTACCAGTGCTTAAGTGAATGAAGGGTATTCAACTGGATATCGAAGTCAGCTCACCGATTTCTCTTTCTGAGCTGATATCCACTGCACCACAATGCACATCCATCACTAAATGCTTACAGCACCTGGTATTCCCAAGCAGTCACCCATCTAATTACTGACCAGGCTCAATGTTGCTTAACTTCGGTGATCAAGCAAGAACTGGTGTATTCAATGTGATAGGCCGTAAATCAAAATGGTATGTGAAAAGGATTTGTTGTTAGCAGTTATTCATTCTTTTCGGCTCTTTGATTAAAATGGAATGGTGAGGAGAGATTGCTATTAACTTTATAAAATCAAGGTAAAAAGTAACTTTGAGTAAAAAAAAAATGATAGTATTATTTAGAATTTTGTTTTTTTGGAAATGACTTAGTATCATCATGTTTTGTTAAAAATTTACATTTGTTGATATGTGCCTTCTGCCATGAGACATGAAGAATTGTGGGGAAAAAAAGAAGAAAATAAATTGCATATAAATTTTTATTTTGAAATACAGGTTTCTGGTTATCAACTATGAAACTTTTTTGACTCTTTGATTGAAACTGAATGACGAGAAGATTTTACTCACACTATTAACTCAAGGCAAGAAGTTATTCTGAATTTAAAAAAAAATATTTAGAATTTTTATTTTCTTTGAAAGTGCCTTGGTACAGTCATGTTTTGTTAAAAATTTACATTTGTCAATATGTACCCCAACTCCTATTGTTTCTTTTCTGGTTTCATATAATGCACAATATAGAATTTATTTTTTTAAATTTGAATTTATTTTTAACTGTATTTTGATTTATCTGTATCCAAATAGACTGCAGTAATGTGAGAAAAGAATTTGTTATTATTATATGGAAAAATGTGCACATGAAAAGTAATACATATGCACACATGTTGAATGTATGGGTTGCTCCCACATGGATTTAACACTTTTGCCAAGACATCCTTAAGTGATACTGTTAAACAGCTATAAAAACAGGACACTTCCTGTCTTCTCTCTTTTTTCTCTTTTTCCCTTCTGGCATGCAATAGAAGTAACACCAACTTGGGCCTTGTTTTGGGCAGAGGAATATGGTTACCCTTAGTGACTGAACTTACACACACACAATTCATAATTGCTAACTTTTAATCTCTCATTTCTTTTTATATGCATAATAGTGTATTTTCTCTCTTTTGTCATTTAATTATATAAAAAAACATATGAAAATATTGCCTAGTTTTAATTTATTCAATTTCTACCTACTTCTAGTAACAATGACAACCTGTCATTTACATGTGTAAATTTTGTTTGCTCCTGTTTTTAGTCAAACTAAGTGCAGTACCATTACAAATAAGGAAAAAAATGGTATATTTCTTAACAAAATAAATTTTCATTTGATAAGATTTTATTGAACTTTTCAGAAATTATTATGTAAAAAATAAAATTATGTTTACATTTTTAAAAAGTTTTAGAAATATTTTTATGCCTGTAATTAAATTAAAATATACATGTGTACTTGCAAGCATGCATAAACACACAATTTGAATGAAATTAAAATGGACATCTGTATCGTGAAGGTTAATTTCACCATTTTGTTTGGCAACAATGTTCTGAATAACAAGAAAAGATTATAAGCTGAAATGTCCAGCTCTTTGGACTCATTTTTATGACTCCTGTATTTAAATGGAATATATTTTCAAATATACACGATTTAGATTTGAAATCTTATGATTATGCTCTCATGTTAGTGAAGAGGTACTGTGGTAATAAAGTAAGCACATACTATCTCTTCTCTTGCTTGTACCTATCCATTACAATAAATATAATGTTTTTCAGTTTTAATGCTGACTTAGTCTAATAAACCTTCATAAGCTTCTATTTGGTGGTGTTATTATATTACAGGTACTAAAACAATAACAGCAATAATTATAATAATAATAATAGTAAGTAACAATAATTTTCTATGTTATTGCTTTTCTCTCGGTATTGTTTTTATTCATTATCATTATTTTCTTTTCTGTTTTTCTTTTTCCAGAAATGATTTCTTTCGATAAACAAATGTTTCTCATGTCAGCCACCAAATTGATGCTTGTTGTTTTATAAAGAGAAAGGCTTGCATCAAAATGACATCTATCAACAATTAAAGTAAGACAATTTTATATATGGGGGTTAATGGGAAATGCTTAATTTCCCCAACACTATATTTTTTAGGCACACAAATGAATGACGAAACTTGCTTTTAGAATAACAACAAAGAATGGTTTATTACATAGTAAGCGTACAAGATTGGTAGTATGTAAGCGTCCATGGTGAAGTTAGCAGCAGCGTCTTCCACGAAAGCATTCCATGGGGAATCAGTGGCAGCGATGTGAAAGAGACGTCCGTTACTGCTGCGGGCTCATGGCTCTCTCCTCTCCTCTCTTCTACAAACAGGACTAGAAAAAATAGTTCTAGAGAGGAATCAATGCGCTCCGCCCGTTGATTGGTCAGTGAGTGACCGAATCTCCCATCGGGGGCATTGATTCGCTAAAGAAAATAGATCTGTGACTGCTACATCACCCCCTGCTTAGGCGGAAAGCCGACAGAGAAAAAGATAGCGGCCATAAAACAAAGAAGGGTACAATTTATATATAAACAGTTTTACAGAGCTTTTTGGGCCAATGTACTCGTCGACCACTGCGTGTGGTGGTGACATAGTTGTCTGTTGGCATCGTATTTTTTTCAACGGGTGTAAAGATATGTTCATGTATGTAAGTAGGGGGAATATGTGGCTCTTGTGCGTTTGTGTTAAGAAAGGCTCTTTTCACCCAGTCAATAGATACAGTTTCTTTTTTGCCACTAATGTCGAGGGTGAGAAGTTTGTCAGTGCGTGAAAGCACGCGGTAAGGGCCAGTGTAAGGTGGAGTGAGAGGGGCTTTGACAGCGTCCCTTCTTAGAAAAACGTGAGTCCATGAAGAAATATCTTTTGGGACTGATGATTTGATGGTCTGTTCCCTAGGGTGCATTGGTGGGAGATTACCAAAATAAGATTGCAGTCTGTTTATATACAAGGCAGGATCTGTTCCTGTTAAATCTATAGGGTTCAACATCTGACCTGGTAATGATAGAGGTACTCCATAGACAAGTTCTGCTGGAGAGTATCCTAGGTCCTCTTTGATAGCTGCGCGACAGCCAAGAAGGACAACAGGTACATATTCGCTCCATCGCTGTTGGTCAGGATAGGCACGTAATGCGGCCTTTAATTGGTGATGAAAGCGTTCTATCATCCCGTTAGAAGCAGGGTGATAGCTCGTAGTTCGAATTCGATTGATCCCTAAAATTCTGGAAAGTTCCTGGAATAGGTGGGATTCAAATTGTCTGCCACGGTCAGTGGTAATTGTTGTAGGAACTTCGTAACACGTTATCCAGCCTGATATAAGGGCTTGCGCTACGGATTCAGCTGAAATGTCCTTTAGGGGAATAGCTTCAGGCCACCGTGTAAAGCGATCTATACAGGTCAGGAGGTAAGTAAATCCCTGACTGACCGGCCATGGTCCAACAAGATCAATATGGACGTGGCTGAACTGAGCGTCTGGGGTGCTGAATGTTCCGAGGGGTGCACGGATATATTTGTGCACCTTTGATTTTTGGCAGGATACGCAAGAACGTGTCCAGGCAGTGATATCACGCCTCATGTTTGGCCAGAAAAATCTAGCTGTAATCAGCTTCACTGTGGCTTTGGGTCCGGGGTGTGCCAATTGGTGTAGTGTGTCAAAAACAACCCTACGATGTGTCATCGGAACAAAAGGTCGAGGTGCGTCTGTTGAGGTGTCACAGATGATCTGCGTATCTGCAGTAGGCACTGGTAAGTATGCGAACTTGCAAGTTGCAAATTCAGGTGATGATAGATCAAAGGTGTCCAGGTGTGGTTGGTCAAAAGCCATCTGTCGTAAGTCGATATCTGAAGGTGATAACAGTGAATTAATGGGAAGGCGAGACAAGGCGTCTGCTGCAGCATTCTGTTCACCAGAGATATGTCGGATATCGTTTGTAAATTGCGAAGCAAAATCCAAGTGGCGAGTTTCGCGAGGAGAATATCTGTCCGGCTTTGAGCGCAGAGCGAAACGGTGATTGGTGTAGATCACAAATTGTCGGCCCTCTAGTGAATGCTGAAAGTGTTTCACTGCGAGGTACATTGCCAGGAGTTCATGGCCAAACGTGCTGTAACGTTGTTCTGCCGGTTTCAGCTGTCTCGAAAAATAAGCGAGAGGTTGTAGCTGTTGTTGGTGTTGCTGTTGCAAAACTGCACCTACAGCTGTGCCCGATGCATCAACGACCAATGAAAACTGGGAGTCGGGTACAGGATGTGCAAGTAGCGATGTTGTCACTAATTTCTTCTTCACTTCGTTAAAGGCTTTTAGCTGTATGTCATTCAACGAAATCTGCTCATTTTTCTTTTTCCTGTTATGTAGCATGTCAGACAGAGGAGACAGGAGATCCGCACAGTGTGGGATGAAACGTCTGTAATAGTTAAGCAGACCGAGAAAGTGTCTCAGTTGGCGAAGTGAAGTGGGTGGTTGAAGGTCTTGTAGAGCCTTCACTTTTTCAGGTAAGGGAGATATCCCTTCAGGGCTTATAATGTGTCCCAAGAAAGTTAGCGACGAAGCACCGAAAACACATTTACCAGGGTTAATCCTCACCTGGTACTTTTGAAATCGTTCGAACAGTAGGCGGAGGTGAGTAACATGTTCCTCAGGTGAGGCACTTGCTACGAGGATGTCATCTATATAATTATAGACGAAGTCCAAATCACGCACTACTTCGTCCATGAAGCGTTGGAAGGTACTAGCCGTGTTTCGCAAACCAAAAGGCATAGTTAAAAATTCAAACGCTCCAAATGGAGTAGTTACTGCAGTTTTGGGTATGTCGTCTGGGTTCACTGGTATCTAATGGTAAGCCTTAACGAGGTCTAGTTTGGAGAAGGTCTTACAACCATGCAGGGATGAAGTCAAGTCTTGTATATGTGGGATTGGGTAACGATCAGGTACCGAAATGGCATTTAGTCATCGATAGTCCCCAGTCGGACGCCAATCTCCAGAACGCTTTGGAACCATATGCAAAGGGGAAGCCCATGGACTGGATGAGGGGCGTATAATTCCCAGCTGCAGCATATGATTAAATTCTGCCTTCGCCGCCTTTAGTTTATCAGCAGGGAGGCGGCGAGGGCGTGAGAACACCGGAGCGCCTGTGGTCTCGATGTGGTGTTTTGTAGAGTGAGTTGATTTGCTCACAATGAAATTTAAGTTAGTTAACTCTGGGTAAGAGCGTAGTAATGTTTGGTATGGGTTGTCAGTGGCGGCAATGAAAAATACCGGGCTGATAGGTGAGATATTTGCCTTAAAATCCATGACGGAAAGTTCCGTATTGCCGTCAATAAGTCGTCGCTTGCACATATCCACTAAAAGGTTGAAGTGGTGCAGAAAGTCCGAGCCTAGAATGGGGTATGGTAAATCAGCTACAGTAAAAATCCATGTAAAGTCTCTTCGTAATTCCAAGTCCAGAGAACGAGAAATTTGACCGTACGTGGGAATAGGGGAGTGATTTACTGCTTGCAGTGTGATGGGCGACAGTGGCGGCTTCTCAGTGAGGAGTTTCAGTGACCAGATACTGCAAGCTGCTCCTGTGTCAACCAAACAATGTGCTTGGGACCTGGAGTCAGTGATAAAATAGGCACGGTTGTTACATAAATCTTGTGGAGAGTGTGCCGTGCTCAGCTCTCCAGATTTAAGTTTCCCTGGTTTGAAAAGGAGCAGGGCATTTTGCACCTTCGAGCCTTAGCGCCAAAACAACTGTGATAATAGCATACTCCTGGCTTGCTTGAATGGCGGCGGTGGTGTGGGGATGGCGAACGACTTTTATGTCGACGTCTAGGCTGTTGTGAATTAAGTACGGTTAATTTGCTTACTTCATTGGTAAGCTGCACTAAAGCTTCGAGTATCGCCACTTGTGTGGCACCTTCGCTTATGTTCCCCGCAGCAGAGAGGGTAGAGACTTCAGCCTTTGGCTGAAGAATGGACGTGGTAATAGGCCCCTTGGTGAATTCCATCACTTTATCTGCAGAGGACGCTATTACGTCTACTGAGCTTTTCTCTACCATGGGTGCCAGAATTGCCTTTACTTGAGGGGGCAATCGTGAGAAGAAAAGTTGCTTTATAATGGCACTATCAGCAGGGACATCTTCTGCCAGCTCTCTCATTCTGCGGAGCAATTCGCTTGGCATACGGTCCCCTAATAGCTCGTCATTGACTAAAGTTTGGAACCGCTTTTCCGCTGATAGCGACGTCCGGAGCAGAACTTCCCGCTTAATACTGTCATAAGTAGCATTAAGGGGGATGTCAGTTATCAAATCTTTGACAACTGGTGTCAATGACACGGGAAATGCACTAAATAAAATAGGCAATTGCCGCTGCTCCACGACGTTGTTCGCTATAAAATATGACTCGAGTTGGGCAAACCAAACTCGAACGTCGCCAGCGAAAGCAGGTAAAGTAGTCGCCATTTTCTTTTTAATATATAGCGTGACAACAGACCACCAAAAAGAAAAAAAAATATCAAAGAAACACGTCTCAATGAGAAAGAAACGAAAAGGAAAACATTTCAAAAGACACAAGAAAATAGTGATATTCGTGTTAAAAGAGAGAAAGGTGCTGCTTTAAGGTTCCTTAGTAAGGGAGATAACTGTCAGTTTCAAGGCCTGTCTAAAAACAAAAGTTGGAATTAAAGATGGCGTCGCCCAATCACCATTTAGGCGGGAAAGTTAAATGTTAAGGAAGGAGGCGCTCTATTAGCTTTAACTTTCGAAAAAATAAAATGTAAAAGTGTATTACTCACTTGTATTTTTTTTTTTTTTTTTGTTATTGCAATAAAAAATATATTTTTTGTACCACGTGGTCAGTTGAAAAGAGCAGAGTAGTAAGTTTCTTCTTTTTTTTTTTTTTTTTTGAACTTTCTTTGAACAAAATGTAATGTTTGTTATGCTTGCTTGAGTTGGTGTTTTTCTTGTGTACGGGCTGAAAAGAAGATACTTCCTCGTCGGAAAGTTTTTGGGGTTTTTGTTGTAAAGGCACGTGTTCAAAAAAATGTTATTTGAGTAAAGGGAGAATCTTTTATCTTCCTATTTGACCACTTGGGGATGGGCATCGGTATGTCTAGCAAAACGAAAGATGATATCTCTGTTTAGAAAGATTGTTTTACTGAGGGAAAAAATTTTTGCCAATGTCTTCTCAGCCGACGAATGAATTTCACGCACACGTGTGTCACAAACAAAATTCGTGGGTGGTTGTATTTTTTTTTTTTTTTTAGGTTTTTTGAGTCAGGAAGCTTTTTCTCTCTCTCCTTTTAACTTTGCTTGTACTGTTGTCCGAAAGTGGAGGCCGAGTTTTGTGTTGTTATTTTTTTCAAATTTGTTTCGCCATCCTAAGGTGCCATTCGTGGTCACCATTTTATAGGAGTTATGGGAAATGCTTAATTTCCCCAACACTATATTTTTTAGGCACACAAATGAATGACGAAACTTGCTTTTAGAATAACAACAAAGAATGGTTTATTACATAGTAAGCGTACAAGATTGGTAGTATGTAAGTGTCCATGGTGAAGCTAGCAGCAGATAGTATGTAAGTGTCCATGGTGAAGCTAGCAGCAGATAGTATGTAAGTGTCCATGGTGAAGGTAGCAGCAGATAGTATGTAAGTGTCCATGGTGAAGGTAGCAGCAGCGTCTTCCACGAAAGCATTCCATGGGGAATCAGTGGCAGCGATGTGAAAGAGACGTCCGTTACTGCCGCGGGCTCATGGCTCTCTCCTCTCCTCTCTTCTACAAACAGGACTAGGAAAAATAGTTCTAGAGAGGAATCAATGCGCTCCGCCCGTTGATTGGTCAGTGAGTGACCGAATCTCCCGTCGGGGGCATTGATTCGCTAAAGAAAATAGATCTTTTTTTTTAACGAAGCTATTATATGTTCTTTAGAATATTTGAGCCTGTCCTATAATTGAAATAGCTTCCATATTTCCCACGAGGGCCAGAGGTCAGTTTTCAAAGTCTAGTAAATGAGATGACTTTGAATTATGATATTCAGAGCAGGCAGGCCCTCTCCATTGGGATAACTGATATAACATAATCTTCCTATTATAATATTTTTCTAGTGTTATAAAAAGCTAATCAAGGTTATTTTAGGGAAAACCCAAGAAGCCACCTTCCTAACTACAAGGAGATTCAAACCCTAATTTCATGTTTGGAATTTATATACAGGGTGAGATGGATGAGTTATAGTTTAAATTACACAAAAAGGAAAATAGCACTGGCATCTCATTTTAACATATATATTTACCAAAATTGCTCAGTACTATCTTTAAATATTAAAGAGTAAATTTATTCAATAAAGTCGCCATTGGCTTCAACCACGGCCTTCAGATGAATTAGATTGTAGTATAAGAGGCATTTTATTATTAATTAAAAGTTTGATTGTGACAAAAAAAAAAAAATTCACAAATGGAAGCAACAAAAATGCGTTTTTACAAAAGGATACCAAGAATTCCATGAATGAAGAAGTTCTAAAGAAAATGGAATCAAAAATGACACTTTCACTCAGAATCAGAAAAAGCCAGATAAAATTTCTTAGACACATAATAAGGAAGGGGAGCTTGGAGAATTTGATACTCACAGGATAGATTGAAAGCAAGAGTGATAGATGAAAACAATGTATAACCCACCTAGTGGATGGCAGAATAGGGAAATATCAAAAAGCCAAAATTTATTAAGATCTACAAAGGACAGGAAATTGTGAAAAGTCATGATTGCCAACATCCTGAAGAAACATATCACATAGGAGAAATTTCTTTTTTATTGACATAAAACACCTGCCTGATGAGCTTTTGCAAAGTGGGAGAAATAGTAATGGAACTAATGTTACTAAGAGCTACAAGGGATAATAAGTTGCGGAGAACCAGATTGCCAATGTCCTGAAAGGACATGGCATATAGAAGAAGATTCTCTGTTCATTTATTCATTTCTTCATTCTGGAAATTACGATTGGTCATCATGACACATGTCACATAATTCATTAAGGTCAGTGTTGCATCACATGTACATCTATAGCAGCAGTGAGTGTCTAGTGCAAGCTACCCTGATGAAGCCCATCCCTCTTTTGGTTGATTTTGAATTCAGTTTTCCATCTCCTTCACCCATTGTTACCCCAAGACAAGATTTTGTCTACCTCATTTGTAGGAGAGTATTTAATGCAGCAGGTGGGTTAGTCCACTTTACTATAATGGACCTACCCAACACATTTGCATGAGTGGATTCTATTCACCCATACATATCTTGCCATAAGATCACTCAGGAGCTTGGTCTTTCATTTGGACTGACTACACCAATCTACTTGTGTGCTAAATCGCTCGCTATTAATCAATATCCAACATTGCACCGCAAACAGGATACGATGATTGGCAAGAATCCCTTATCAAAATTGGTATCCCAGCTGACTCAGCTAGGACTTATGCTTGAAACTTTTGTGAAAGAAAGCATCACTAAAGATAGTCTTTCTATAATAGACCAGGAAATCCGCAAAGAGTTGGGTGTCACAAACATGGGACATGCCTTGGCCATCTTAAAACTAGCAAAAGAACAGTCTTTAACATCAGATAGCTACACAAAGACCCCTGCAGTTAAACTTTCCCAACCTCAATCAGACATGACGTCTCAACAATTCTGAAAGTTCAGGATTGACTGAGAAGTATTTGTACGAATGACAAGCACCAATCTACTTGTGTACCAAATCACTTGCTATTAACCAATATCCAACACCATGCATGGGGACATTAGAATTCTTTCTAAAAGTAGTAAGATAGAAAGATTAGAGTTAAGATTAGTTTCACAGAGAGCTAGGAATGATTTCACACAGAAGTTGGTACAAATACTGCAAAAGTGATTTTTGTTGAGCTTGTTTGGTTTTATTTTGTTGGCTTTCTTATTATTATTATGGTGTTTTATTTGGGTAAGGAAATGGCTGAGAATAGTATCAGTCAGTTGTCTAATGTAACATGTGGGCTGGGAACTGGCACAGACTGCAACATAATGTTGACTTGGAGTAACCCATTGGAAGTACTTTCAGGGACACCTTTCCATATGTGACATGGTACTGCAAGATAAAAAGAAATTGAACAGATTGTGCTAGTGGTGGTTTTGCAAATTGCTACAAAACCAAACATTAATCTTAATAATCTTAATACAAATTAGCAAATATTTCAATATGACGATAGTAAAAAAAGACTGTTTTATTTTTATAATTCACGTTATAAAAAACTATCAAAATAAATATGTTTGTCATATTGATATCATTCCAGCATATGAAACGATTGAGAAGTTGTAACATCAAGAAAATGAAAACCATTGCTTTATAAAAGTTTCAGAGGCTCTAGGCTGCAGCCTATACTAGCCTAAAGAGCAATCTGGCCCTGAATGTAATCATGAAAGAAAACAAACTGCTTACTACTCTTAACTAATTAAATGCTTTCTGATTGTACAATTCTTTTGATTGAATGGAAAAATGTATTTGGCTTCTGACTGGTTCACTATGTTGCTGCAAATTATCTTCATCTTTTATGAGCTATGCCACTTCAGGATGTTGGCAATTATGGCTCTTTACAATTCCTGGCCTTTGTAGCACTTATTAAATTTTCTAATTTTGCTATCTTTCCTAAACCATGTTCTGCCATCTATTTACATAAGCTAATTTTTAGGTGCTATTTTCTTTTATCCTTCTTGACTTCAATATGTCTTGTGGGTGTCAAATTTTCCAAGCCCTCTTTCCTCCATATATGCCTTGGAAATTTTAGCTGTCTCATTCTGATAAGTATAATTGTCATTTTTGTTTCCATTTTCTCTAAAAGTTTGTTGTTGGTCACCTGTCCAGTCTATGGTATACTCAGTATCCTTCTAATGAACTACATTTCTGCTGACTTAAGTATACTTTAACCTAAAAGACAAGTCTAAAGTTTAATGATCCCTGAAACTGAACTAATCAGAACTAATCAGAATGTAAACATTATCTGAATGGCTTACACATTGGCATCTCTGTTAATAAGTATGTTAATATTTTCATTTCTGAAGAGTAGGTTTGAAGCTCAGAATAAATTAGGAAAAAAATAAAATCTTATGTAAGAAAATATGCAAAAAGATTTGCATTTGCACAATGGAAGATGCAAGCAGTTTAATGGTTAACAATGCAAAATACAATCAGTAAACTGAGTTCAAATTCCAACTGAAGCTGTTCTTGTTCACTTTGCACTAACATTCTTGGGTAAGATATCAATCTATTTGTTCCTCTAGCTATAGGTAAATAGTCGGGTAGTTTGAGCCCTTTAGTTCTGTAAGACAGTCCAATTTGGGTATCGGACATAACCCTTTGCACATAAAAATTCCCTTTCTATTGAAACTGCAGAAGTATCTTTCGTCCGCGTCTGTAGATTTCTTAAGTATGTAGGTATGAACAACAAAGATAAGACAAGAGTCTGTGTGTAAATAATATAAATTATGTAGATATACACAAAACAAACAATTGGATGGTGTAAAAAGTTTAGTTCAAATGCTTTTCCAACTGATAAACTTGTTTATAATTTTATTTATTTTTTAATCATTTCACCCCAAACAAAGAAATAAAACCAAAAAGACACAAGGAGCATGAAAGAATCTAAGTAAAAGAAAAACATTATTCAGGAGCGAGAACAATAAATGAATAGAAATAAAGAAGACAGGAGATAATTTACTTAGCATTTAAATTTTCAAAGATCAAACTTAACTGAAAAGCCAGAAGCCACAAGTGAGAATTGTGAGAAAAGAAAACTGTTAGCATAGAACTTAGGGATATATCTAGCCAGTTCAACTGTAAAATGATGAGACCTTGTTGCCAATCTAGTCAGTCAGTTAAAGTGCCATACGTGATACACGCTTGGGCGATCATGTCTCGAAAGAGATATGACTGACTGGGCAGAAGATTATCCCGCAGTAGGTTGCCATTGCTTTCTGCGGTAGACTGGTTGCCGACCAAAGCTATAGAACCCAATCTGTCCTGTTATTTAACCCATAACTGGAAGGAAGAGATGGATTAATGCCTTTCCCAAGGGTATTTGCGCGTAAGTGAATACGATGGATTCAACTGGAATTCAAACTTGGCTCCCCGGCTTCTCGTTCCGAGCTGATATCCACTGTACCACAACGCACATCCTGCCAATCTAGTACTGTACTTAAATTCATAATCTAGGTACCATAGAGGAGAGTTTATCAGAACAACTATCATGAAAGTATTTATAGAAAAGGCATAGGAAATGTATTTTATGGTGGTGAGGAGGTGACTGAAGCTAAAATGCTAGGTCAGGATCAATAACATTGCAGATTCATCTTTGGATTTTATCAAGGACCACTAAATATATAGCAAGAGAACCAGCCCATATGTAGTAGTAATATTCAAAGCATGGAGGAATGGTAGACTTATAAATATGTAAGATAGATTCAGTCAGTTAAGTGCTATACGTGATACAAGGTTTGGGCAATCATGTCTCAAAAGAGACATAACTGACTGGACAGAAGATTATTCTGCAGTAGGTTGCCATTGCTTTCGGCAGTAGACTGGTTGCCAGCCAAAGCTATAGAACCAAATCTGTCCAATTATTTAACCCATAACTGGAGGGAAGAGATGGATTAATATCTTTCTCAAGAGTATTTGTGTGTAAGTGAATGCAAGGAATTCAACTGAAATTTAAACTCGGCTCCCTGATTTCTCGTTCTGAGTTGATATCCACTGCACCACATTGCCCATCAAAAAACTTACGCTCAACGTGGTGCACAAACCTATGAGCCCAAGATTAAGAGTCTCGTGCTCTATCAACTGAGTTAGCTGAGCAGCTAAGATAGATTCAGCAAGAAAAATTAACTAGCACAACACAGAAAACTAACTTTTCTAGCAAAAAGCTAGAAACTGATTCAATCAGTTCAAGACTTGGAGATTTGTTAAACTTTCAGCTTGCTATTATAGTAATTTTATTTTAATATCTTACATATTTAATTTGTTTGTGTACATAAAAATCAGTAATTATGCAAATATTTTGGGTTAACAACTTGAAAGAAATTGAAGAAAGTAAATTTTCTCATTAAAAAATCTAGAAAGAAATACCAGTCCTTATTGCAATAACTTAGTTTCTTATAATTATTTCACCCCAAACAAGGCAGGACCACCATTTAGGATAAGATAAGGATGGGAATAAAGAAGACAGAAAATGAAAATTGACATTGCATTTAAACTTTTGGAGAGTGTAGCTTAATTAACTATTATTTGCAAAGCTCCTTGACATATTGAAAATTTTTATCATTCTTTCACTTCAGATATAATGAAATCTATCCCTTTTGTCAGTGTTAATAATTTAAGAATCAAATATTATTGACACAAGTCATTTTTTTCTTCTTGTCAAAATTTAAACTTTATTGATCAATGAACGCCCATTCTACCTTCTCACCATGTTGACTGCTTATGGCAATAAAATTTCTATATGAAAACCTGTCTCTGTTTTCTTTGGGGTAGAATGACAACCCAAGAATAACAAGTGCTTGCCTTCAATTTCTGTTCTGTTAAGATAACATGGCAATTGTCTTTTGTTGATTTTACTTGTGATTATCATAATAGCTAATTGTAGCCTTTGACAATAATTAACATGGTAGCTTTTGATTTTGAAAAATGAAATCTTTTCACCTTTGAAAACAGTATGTAGGATTAACCATGTGGAAAAGCTTTGGAATATATGTCTTCCCGTTCTCCTCAGTGTTACAACATTTTTATTCTCACCCATTCAGAAAACTTATTCTGATTTCTGCTAAAAAATATGATTTTGTAAATAAATTTTATAGAAGAAAGCATAATAACAGAAACTACAGAAATTGATATATATATATATATATATATAGATATATATATATATATATATATATCACTTTCTATTAATTGATAACTTTTTATCAATTGATTTGTTTGAACATTATATATAATGTTCAAACAAATCAATTCAAATTGTCGGTTGTTTATAACCAAGTTTCGTTAATCTTCATTAATTTCCATAACATGTATAATATATATATATATATATATATATATATATATATATATATATATTAGTCATCCACACACAAGCCTGTTTTGCTGTATCACAGCTTATCAATAAGGCTAGACATCCATTTGCTTTTGACCAGGATCGAAACTCGACCGATTTGGTCTCAGTCAGAGTCGCTACCCCCTAAGCCATAGGCGCATGGAATCAGAGAAGGGAAATTTTAACATGTTGTATATAAGCAGTGTATACACATGCCAGACACTGAAAGAATTCAATTCATTCCTAAAGTGTAATGCATGTATCGCAGAAGTGGAAACTGTTTTTAAAATTTTCTTCTCTAGAGAGCTCAATCGTAATGAGACTATAATATATTAGTCATCTATATACAAGCCTGTTTCGCTATATATATAAGGTTACAAATATAATGGCTGCTTAAAATGTTGTAGTTTGAAAAGCCATTTTAACATAGTATTCACAGTATATATTAGGTGAATTTTGATATACATAATAATTTAATGTGTGCTCTTTAATAATTTTTAACTTTTTTTTTAGACAGAAATATTCTTGAAGCATAAAAGCCCTTAATTATGAATATGACAAAACATGATCTTCATTTACTTTTCTTGCATGAGTACAAACTTGGGTGCAGTGCCTCCCAAACTTCTGCCAATATCAATAGAGTATGAGGAGATGATGTCTACGGCTATATCATGTTGAATACACCGGTTCCCGTCTGATCACCAAAGTTAAGCAACATCGAGCCTGGTCAGCACTTAAATAGGTGACCATTTGGAAATACCAAGTACTGTAAACATAAGGACCAAGAATGGTCCACCGGTCCTCCAGGTTTGGGGGTTGGGTGCAGGGCTAACAACTCTGCCCCAGAAAAAAGTTTGTTACAGAAACAGCAACAAAAAAGTTGCTGCCCTATGCACCATCTGGGTGTGATGGATAAATGATGAGGATGAGGAGATGGGACTACAAGTGACTGAACAGTATGAAGGTGGTTCCAGAAATTTCCGTACTGTTGATGAGAGCATTGAAGATGAAGGAGATGGGGGATGGTCATGCAATCTTGAAAATGAACAATTGCGAGCAGTTATTGAGCAAAACTCACATCAAAGTGTCAGAGAAATGTCTCAGATGCTTGGTGTCAGCACTGTAACAGTCTCCTGCCATTTGCATAGTATTAACAAAGTGAAAAGGTCAGTAAATGGGTTCATGATTTCAATGAAAATCAAAAACTTGTTTCTCTTTCTGTATAACACCAATGTTCCTTTTCTTGACTGAATAATCACTTGTGATGAAAAGTGAATCCTTTATGATAACTGTAAACGATCAGGTCAATGTCTTGATTGTGAGGAGTCCCCCAAACATTTCCCAAAGCCAAAGTAGCATCAGTAAAAGATTATGGGGAATGTCTGGTGGTCTGCAATTAATGTTATCAACTACAGCTTTCTGGAAGCTAATCAGAGCATTAATGCAATCATCTTGCTGAAATGCATGCATACCTGCAAAAAATAAGAAATGCATTGCTGAATTAACATGGTTCAAATCTGCTCCATGATAATGCACGACCACATGTTGCAAGAATGACATTGCAAAAACTCACAAACTCGGAATACAAGAGTTTATGACATTTTCCATATTCTTCCGATCTTCCCCACTGATTATCATTTTTTTTTAAATGTCAAAACATTTAGGTTCAAATCAGAGGTGAAATTAGCTTTAAAATATTTTATTGCATCACAGTCAATAACCTTTTATCAATAAGGAATAAATAATCTTGTTGATTGATGGTAGAGGTGCATAGATGCTTATGGCTCATATTTTGACTCATTTCAACATTTCCACAGTTAATTTTTCAAGAATAAGATTGTTTCTGAAATTAGCCATTACTTTTTGTAACAACCAGTAGCTACTCAGTAGCTACTCTGGCACGTACGCATTGCTCATTCAGTAAAATGAATTAGAGCACTCTGGCTATTGGGCATGTATAATTATAATATACATGCTAAAAAGTCTGCCTTCTTCTACCAAATGTCCATAGCCCAGATGTGTAACCATACTGATGAGCTGTGATACAGCGAAACAGATCTGTCTGCAGATGACTATATATATATATATATATATATATATATATATATATATATAATGACCAAGTTTTCACAGTACAATTCTGTTTACTGGTATGATTTTTAATTGTAAGAATTGCATTGACAAGAAAGGATGTTATGTTGGAAAATAGAATAATTATTGTGTACAATAGGCTAGGAACTTATTTTACTTAACTATATAAACAACGCTTGTAAAATATTTGATTTTTAATAGTTTATGTGATTTAGTTGTAAACAACAAAAATCTGAAATAAAGAATAAGTTAGTGAGATATGACCTCACATGCCTTAAGAAAGCTGTCTTAGTGTGACAGCTGCTTTGCTAATTAGGCTACAGATCCTTCTGACTGGAGAACCATAAATCTAATCATATAACTTTTATTCTTAATTGCCTCTAAATGCAGTTATATTAATAGTACTATTAACAGGAAAATTAGACATTGGGTTTTATTATTAGATGAAGCATTGTCAATTATTATAAATTTATTATTTATATTTAATCTTAATTTCAGTTGCTTTTCATGGTGTCATTCTTTGGTTGAGAAATGAACACTAATGATAATCTACAACTGTAATTAGAATGAAAGAAATATGAAATGAAAATTAATAATTGGAAAGCAATTAATAAAACACTTTTTTTTTCATGGAAAATTTTAAAATATTTAATTTATCAAAGCTGTGATATAATCTTCTACCAAGACACTGAAGAATTTTTGTTGTTTTAAATAACCTTGAGGTCAAATCCTTTTCTGAAAATGAATGTGGGCTTCTTCAGAAAAGATAGTCAGTTTAGGTGCCATACGTGATACACGCTTGGGCGATCATGTCTCCTTCGAGACATGACTGACTGGGCAGAAGATTATCCCACAGTAGGTTGCCATTGCTTTCTGCGGTAGACTGGTTGCTGACCAAGATTATAGAACCCAATCTGTCCTGCTATTTAACCCATAACTGGAAGTAAGAGACGGATTAATACCTTTCCCAAGGGTATTTGTGCGTAAGTGAATGCAATGGATTCAGCTGGAATTCGAACTCGGCTCCCCGGTTTCACGTTCCGAGCTGATATCCACTGTACCACATCCTGAAATGATAGTAAAAATGAAAAAAAATATGGATTGCCCAATATCAAATTTCTTATTTTAAAACAGAAGCATATAAAATAAACAGCCTAACAACCTGGCCAATTACTGTGCTTCAACCTCAAATTATTTACCTTAAAACCTTTAGTATTCTGCATTATTAATATTGCTTCCCTTTCCACTGCATTCTTTTTCAAGGCCTCTCAATTCCAGTATCCTTATTGTTAATTTTAGTCAAACTCGTTTTCTGTTGCTATAGCAGGATATGACAATACAAGTATGAAATTCAACCACTATTGTTCAGGTATCTGAGTCACCTTCAGTGGCAAAATAAACTTTTTGTACACATACAGAGTGATAAAGATTAAATAAAATATTTCTTACCAAATATGCTTGCAGTTTTGCATGCTTGACTGAGTTTTAAAAAGATTTCTGTTCCAAATTCGGTAAAGGTAATATGATAGTTAAAACTGATATGTCTAATGAGGAATGCAAGGTGTGTTTGACAAGAGATAATGAAGAATGTAGCAGGTACATTGAAGCTAAAATAAATTTTATACAAATATGATAGCTATCAGTAAATTGCAGGACAGACTGGTTTGTATAGCCCTGGGTGGCAACCAGTCTAAGAGAAAGATAACTTTAAATTCAAATCCTTTAATTATGGGTTAAATAGTTTCACCAACTGGTTAAGCATGGTGGGTACATGGTTGATTGGGTAGGGGTTCCTTCAACAGGAGGGAAAAGGCAATAGGTTTGGATTTGGATAGTTTCACTTTGAAAATTTTGTTTTTCAAAACAGTATTGATAGCTCTATTTATCTGAAAGATTCAAGAAAGCCTTCAGGTAAAATCTATAACCATTCCTTGTTATTCTGGGCCATTTGCTTTATAAAGAAATAAAAAAAAGTTTATTTTTTACTATCATAAAAGGCCCAAGTGCCACTCATTGTCAAAGTTTATGATATGGGAATCTTGTAAAGTTATACAAGAGTTTCATATTATGAGGATATGTAGGATGGATAATGATTTGTCCTTTGCTTGAAGAGATTAAGATTTGGTGATCAAGGAAGCATATTCTTGGGAGTCTCTTCCACACTGTATCAGCTTTGCTAAAGAAGCTTCCTGAGTGAAACTTATGCCTCACCAATGGAATATGAAGGAAATGAGGATGAGTTGACTCATGGTGTATATGACATGGTGGATCCTAACTGTTATGGTCTAGACTGGTGGCATGAAGGATTGTGGTTTACCCCAACATCAGCTACATACTTTATCATTATTTTCATGGCAGATGTTCAGGGGAAAATACAGAGGCTAACAATGTTTTGTATGAGGGGAAAGGAGTTGTAGGGTGGAAAACAATTCATAACCCACACATTGAATTTATTTGATTTTATTTTCTTTGGGTGGTATTTGATTACACAGCATTGAAAGCACAATAGAAATTTTTTTTTTTTTCATTTTTGAATATTTTGGGTATTTGCCATTCCCAAAGGGCCACAAATTCATGACTCAAATACTGACTTGGTTAGGAAAGTATCTTATTACTCTGAAAAATCTTCAAAAGCATATGTTCTCCTGGTGCCCCCTATATATGAATTTACTCGAGCCACAAGATTAGCAACTAGGTCCCACCCCTTTTACTATGAAACCAATAAAATGTAAATGCAAATTCTACTCCAGCAGCATCTTTTCACGCACTACCTGCCTGTGGAGTTCCCTTCCATTTTCTTGCTTCCATGACAGCTACGATCTCCAAGAATTTAAATGTAAAGTCAATAGTCATCTCCAATCTCACTAACCTGCATCCTCTTTCTCATGCTTCTTTTTCCATCCACTCCACTCTCATCAGTCTTCTCATCCTTCTCTTACCCACTTCCTGACACCCCCTATAACCTGTCACTCTTATTCATAACTTTCCTCTTATATAACCCCCTGCACAACAGTAGCAGAAAAATCCCTTGCTTGGGGCGATATGATTATTAAAAAAAAAGAATCTTGAAATACTAAAGAGTAAATTTATTCAATAAAATCACTATTGTTTTCATTCACAGCCTCCAGATAACTTTGCATCTATTCTGGTTGGTCTTCATATTTTAGTTGTTGAATGTTGCCATAATCCTTGCCATCAGTTTATCTTTGGTGTGACAAAGAGTTTTGTTGGTCTCTCACTCAACTGCACCCCACACATAATAATCAAGGGGGTTGCAATCTGGGGAGTTAGGTGGCAAGATGTAAGGGGGTGATGTGGTTGCAGAAATTGTCTGACAACCATCACTAGGTTGTCCAGCTCGTGTGGAATGGTACAGAGCCCTGTTGCCAGAGATATGGTCTTCCAGCAGACCTTTTCTTTACCCAGGGCAGCACTATCTTCTCAAGAACTTAATGTAGGTTTCCATGTTGAGTCTGAAGCCCTGTGGGAAGATGAATAGAAGCATAATGTTACCATTACTAGTGATCACATCAAACATTTTAGATTCGTCCAATGCTTTCTGAATCCTCTGCACTGTCTTCAGAATGATACCCAAACACTCTGAAATGTTCATATTGGAGATTTCGGCATGAATGCCAAGCAGTACGGTATGATGTTTTCAAATTTCTGACTAAGATTAGCAACTAGATCCCACCCTTTTACAGTGAAACCGATAAAATGCAGCCGTAACTTCTACTCCAACAGTTTCTTTCCTCGCACTTCCCGACTGGAATTCTCTTCCAAACGATTCCTTCACCGACGGCTACAATCTCCAGGAGTTTAAATGTAAGGTCAATAGACACCTCCTAACACACTAACCTGCTCCCATTCTATCAAACACTCTTCCCATCTGCCCAACCCTCATCCTCGCTATCCTTACTCATCTGTCACCTTCCTCCTGACATTCCCTATGTCTAACCACTCCTTCTCTTTACCTTCCCCTATGTAGCCCCATGTGCAATAGTGGCAGTGGAATGCCTTGCTTGGGGTGAGATGATTAAAAAAAAGAAAGAAAAAGTGAATTGAGTAATTGTGCTCTTTTTCTCACAGATTGCCCAACTGAGCATCTATAGTGTGCAGTCAACAAAATCTAAAACAAAAACACATCTTCAGGA
The DNA here is from genome assembly GCA_037127315.1 of Ascarosepion bandense. NCBI lineage: Eukaryota > Metazoa > Mollusca > Cephalopoda > Sepiida > Sepiidae > Ascarosepion > Ascarosepion bandense. The sequence goes on from JBBBDQ010000511.1 coordinate 7,008,308, forward strand.
AATTAAAAATATGAAATGTTGATAATTTACTCATCGCAAACTATATATATATATATATATATATATATATATATATATATATATATATATATCCCTGAGGAGTGAGGACATCATAATGGCACCTTCACAAAACTTCAAAGTTGGCATGACACTGTCCAGTTAAGTGACAAACTTCTCCACATTAAATATATATATTATTTAATTACTTAGTTTTTTGTCATAATAAAATTAGACCAGTACACAGTTGTATAAAAAAAGTGTTCAATACAATTATATTGTAGAGTTTTTGATTATGCTTCATTTGTAAATGAGTTATTACACAACCTAGGTTTCTACCATGTGGTGTCTTCAGGCGATTTGTAATAACTGATTTTACTGGGTTTTTTTTTAAGAACATTTACATAATAAGGATTTTTTTGAACGTGCAATTTTCAAAATTAGAAAAAATTATAAATTTTTAATTTTAAATTTAAGTGACTTTAAGTATTTTTAATTTTAAATCTTTATAATAACCCTTCTAATAGTAATCCAAAACTAATCCCCATGTTATAGAAACTTTCTTTTCCTCTTTCCAAAATGCAGTATTCTTTAAAGCAACCATATAGACCAACTTTTAAATTTTTTGAGCCCATTAATTTTAGATTGCGACATATCTTAAGTTCTAAATTTACTTTTCTAATCCTTGAATACTTCCTCTACCTAAATTTACATTTAATTTTTTTTTCATATCAATTACTTTATTAGATAAATGAGAATTTTAAAGAAATTTATGATCTACATTACAATTAATTTTTTATGTTTAGACTTTCCTAAAACAATTTTTCTATCTCATATTTTCTTCTCCTTTTTGTGTAAATTTTTCTTTTAAATACATATATATTATTTGTCAAAATTCTCATTTTAGACCCACTCTAAGATAATATTACCCCCATTTTTTATCTATTAGTAGAATTTAAACAAGTCAGTCTATATTATTTTATATTATAACAAGTCAAACTATATTATTTTAAACAAAAAATGTTTTTTAGAAAACTTATAACAGAGCTGAATATTACATAATCTTATCTCTTTTCTCTATTTTTTCTTTTCCTTTTCTTTGCTCCTTTTATGTATCTATCCCTTCTTTTCACTCTCTGAAGCTGGCATTTGTTACAATGACTACTGAAGATTTTTTCCCCTTCTTTTTTCCTCTTTTTTTTCCTTTAACTCTTCCCTTGTCTACCCCATTTTTCTTTTTCCTTTCCTCCTACCACTTCCATTCCTGTGATATGGTTAAATTTTGATTTTTTTAATACAGATGTAATTTAAAAGTCTTCTATAATCGAGTCTTAAAACCTTTTTTCCCTTTCTTCCCTACCCTCCATAACAATGTCTCGACCACAAATTTTTAATTTTTATATTTTTTACTTTCCTTTCTTTTATTTGTTCTTATTTACTTTCTTTTTCCTTTTAATGTAAACTTCCTGTGTATGGAATTATTTTGAGTGACCTACCAGAATGTGAATTTTTGTCTCATATTTGCAATAAAATGTTGGTTTTGATCATTGCTGAGGAAGTGAGATTTTTTCTTGCTGAAATGGCCATACAATGAATGTAGTTTTTGGAGTTTTATTTGAAAAAATTTACATATTTTGCTCTGTAAATAGATAATACTATTTACATAGAACTCTCCACCTAGATTATTTTTAATATTAATAAAACTAATATTAATAGAATCTGGTTTTGAGATTTTACCTACAAGCTATTTTGGGTTTGTATATATATATATATACAAGCTATTTTGGGATTTTATATATATATATATATATATATATATATATATATATATACTTCTTTCCTAAAAAGATAACTCAAAAAATTCCCCTGCCTTTTATATGAAAAGTTGAAACCAATTTTGTCCTCAACACTCACTACCATAGACTTTCATTTTCACTTCTCTATTGGCTGACTACATAATTATATCATTTAATCAAACAACTTCATTATTATTATTGATGATGTTGCTGTGAGAAGAATAATTATACCAGCATACTAGTGATGTTCATTAGTACCAACTGATCCATCACAGCTAAAGAGGCTTCAACAAAATCCTATCATTAATCTGCTGGAAACAACAGGAGAAAGAGACATGACCGAGAAGAAAGATTGGTAATGGTAGAACTATTTTCGATATATGTTCAAATAGTTTACATTTCATGAAAATATTTGATTTTCATTCACACAATAAAATGGTGTGTTGCAAGGCTGGTTATTTCTTTGACTCCACTATAGAGACTTTTGACTCCCTTGGCAATGTTCATTGTTTTTAAAAAATAACATTTAGAATTTTAATAAAACCTGAACATATGAAAATGGATTTATACATTTATTCTTGAGAACTGATAACAAAGATATTTAAACACTATTTATTTATTAGATAAATATTGCATTGTAGTTGGTTTAAATATTTTGTTAATTTTGGAATTTTTTAATAAATTTTTGTATAAAAGGATTGCTTTTAAATTCTTTACAAAATGGTATAATAATAATAGTTTGTGGTGCAGTGGATATCGACTCAGAATGAAAAATCAGGTTACCGAGTTCGAATTCCAGTTGAATTCCTTGCATTCACTTATGCACAAATACCCTTGGGAAAGGTATTAATCCATCTCTTCTCTCCAGTTATGGGTTAAATGATAGGACAGATTGGGTTCTATAGCCTTGGCTGGCAACCAGTCTACCACAGAAAGCAATGGCAACCTACTGTGGAATAATCTTCTGCCCAGTCAGTCATGTTTCTTTCAAGACATGATCACCCAAAGTGTGTATCACGTACGGCACTTAACTGACTGATAATAATAAATTTTTATAAAAGATAAACAATACATATTGCTTTGTAGTTGGTTCACATATTTTTATAATCTTGTAAATAAGCATTGTCAAGGAAATATCTTTTTTTACACAGTGTTTTTTTGTGAGCATAAAGGTTAAGCATTGACAATGTTTCTTTGCTACGTTTTATTATATTAATCATGGAGGATATTTCACTTTCTTTGTGTTCATCTGTACTGTTACTTGGCTAGCCAAATATGCATTGCAAAAGCTAAGCAGTGTATTAAGAAATGGAAAAAATTGTTAGATACAAAGAAAAGAGTACTGAACTGTTATGTAATATCAGTCCTTCTATATGACATTGGATGCTGGACTGTCTCCTCAAAAATAAAGAGACTTGAAGCAACAGAAATGTGTTTCTGCAGAAGAATGATGAAGATACCAAATATTTGAGCAATGACAGTTTTAGAGAAAACGTAAACAAAAAGGATACTTGTACTTAAAGTATTTTATAGCAAGTATTCTATTTTGAGTATTATAGTCAGTTAAATGCCATACGTGACACACACTTGGGTAATCATGTCTCTTTCGAGACATGACTGACTGGGCAGAAGATTATCCCGCAGTAGGTTGCCATTGCTTTCTGCAGTAGACTGGTTGCCAACCAAAGCTATAGAACCCAATCTGTCCTATTATTTAACCCATAACTGGAGGGAAGAGACGGATTAATACCTTTCTCAAAGGTATTTGCGCGTAAGTGAATGCAAGGAATTCAACTGAAAATCGAACTCAGCTCCCCAATTTCTCGTTCCGAGCCGATATCCACTACATCACAACGCACATCCTTCGAGTATTATAGTAAGTATTTTATTTTTATTATAGTAAGTATTTTATTTTTATTATAGTAAGTATTTTATTTTGAAAGCAAGAGAGTTTGAGTTTAATGGCATATCAACCTCTGTGGGTTATTTAATGCCAAAAAAGTGGGGTTTTAAGGTATTTTTTAATGTTCAGTTATAGTGAGAAGATTGATTTAGTTAGATTTTAATGAAAATTTTTTGTTTTTATTCTTTTTATTTTAGAAAACTGAAAATGTCTTCTAGTTTTGTATTCAAAAATGTTTTACTGAGAATAATTTTTTCCTTTAAAAATGTGTTTTATGTTAACAATTTTTTCTTCAAAAAATGTTTATTTTTCTATAAAAGTATTTTTATGTATATATTTCTATAAAAGTATTTTTATACTTCCATAATGTTTTCACCCCAATTTAGGGGTTAACTATTTGCCCATAGCTGGGATCCTAACAAGTGCTAACATCCTGGGTCAAGGTGAACCTGGGAACAACAGCAATTAAGAAGTGGTTCCATGATCCTCACAACCTCCTAATCAGAAACCTTGCTGCTGGATGCAGTTTACCATCATGCCCAGGACTGAAAGCAAGAGAGGCAGAGGGGCAAAAAACCATAGCATACTTCGTGAGCTTGAGTAAATATGATGACAGAAGAGAAGATTTAGGAGAGAGAACAAAAAGGCAAAATGCATTAAGAACTACAAAGTATAGGATATTGTGGAGAGCCATGATTGCTAAAGTCCTGAAAAGACACCGCACATAGAAGTACTATTACTTTGTTTCTTGTATTTTCCACTAGAGCTAAAGTACTTTTTTCAGGAAGTTTTTTCTTGTCTGAATCCATCTTGTACATGTATAAATCTATGATCCGCCCATACATTGAATACTGCTGTCACATCTGGTCAGGTGCCCCTGCTATTCATCTGGGGTTCTTGATAAAATCCAACAGAGAATCTGCAATGTAACTGACCTTGACCTGGTAGATCAGTTCCAGTCACTTTTGAATCAATGTAATGTGGCTTCTCTCTGTCTCTTCTACAAATACTTTCATAGCTTCTACTCTAATGAGCTTAGCTTGCTGATGCCTTTTCTGCATGAATTTACTTGAGCTACTAGACTAGCAACTAGGTTCCACCCATTAACAGTAAAACTGATCAAATGTAATCACAACTTCTACTCCATCAGCTTCTTTTCTCACACTTCCCGCTTGTGGAATTCCCTTCTGTATACTTGCTTTCCTGACAGCTACAATCTCCAAGAATTTAAATGCAAAGTCACTTGCCATATCCTATCTCTTTGACTTGCATCCTTTCCCTGACAATCCTTGTATCATGTTCTGCTCTTTTTTCCACTCTACTCTTTTTTTCTCACTCTCAATGTTCTCATCCTTCTCTTATCCATTCTCTGACCTCCTCTATAACTTTTTCCTTTTTCTCACCACTTTTCTCTGATGTAACCCTCTGCACACCAGCGGCAGTATTGCCTTGCTTGGGGTGAAATGATTATAAAAAAAATTACTTTAAACATTCAGTCAGTCAGTTAAGTGCCATACATGATACACGCTTGGGCGATCATGTCTCGAAAGAGACATGACTGACTGGGCAGAATATTATCCCACAGTAGGTTGCCATTGCTTTCTGCGGTAGACTGGTTGCCGACCAAGGCTATAGAACCCAATCTGTCCTGTTATTTAACCCATAACTGGAAGGAATAGACCGATTAATACCTTTCCCAAGAGTATTTCCGCGTAAGTGAATGCAATGAATTCGGCTGGAATTCGAACTCGGCTCCCCGATTTCTCGTTCCGAGCTGATATCCACTGCACCACAACGCACATCCGCCTTTAAACATTACATGCTTAAAAAGAATAAAAACTATTTCTTATAAGTGTTCCCCGTGGAAATGAGGAATTGTCTAACATCCCATATGTCTTTTATGCCATCAAATCTTTATTAAATATCAAATCTAAATAAAATAATAGTGTCTGTTTACTTACGTCATGTCTCGGTATTAACTGTGCTCATATTAGATTATAGTTATATCTATCAACGTCTCAAAATGGGTACACATTCCTTGAAACATTAGGCTGGTTATGCAATGATCCATATCCTTATCAGACATGCCACAGAATTATTTTACATTGCCTGTTATGCATGAATAACTTCATCTGTAACAATACCTATTCTTACACATGTGCAACCATTGAAATTTTTACAAAATGGTCAACTCAGGGGTGTATATGATTATTAGTGGTTATAATTGTATTTGAATGTTTTTTTCTGTATGATTAATTGTATGAATTTTTTTTCTTTTCGTACATAACACAAAACTCAAAGTTTTTTAAGTCCTGGTTTATTATTGTGGGATTATTAAACTGTATGACAATTTTCAATAACGAGATTGTTATCTCTGTGACCTACATAAGTAAAAAAAAACTTGTCAGGTACATGAAAGGTAGCAGTCAGTAATTTAGGCAATAGATGCGCTTTTTTAAAGTCACTTACTTGGCTTCTTATATTTTTCTTTCTTTCCCTATTTTTATTCTGATTAAAAACTATGTGAGAAAAACAACTGGACTGTGACTATTTTAAATTAAATTTTATTAAAATATTTTTAAACATATATAAGAATCAATATGTCTACATTTGTTTGGTAAGTAATATTTCTTTATTTTATAAAAGCTTTGATATAGTTCAATTTATATAATTTATTTTTTGTTATGAAGTTTTAGTTCTATTGCTTATTCTCAAGTTCTGAATACATAAAGTGATTGGGTTGAAAGAAATGCTAAAATATAATAAATGGAGAGGGTATTAGAATAGTGGGGTTGATTGATTTGTCTTTTACTGTTTATTAACCCTTGATGTGTTAGTTAAAGCCAAACATAGTCTGGATTGTAAGAAAAACTGTTTTTTGTTTTTGTGAGTGAATATTGGATTAACAGTTTTTTAGAATAGCAATAGTTTTTAAGATAAAAGTTCTACTATTTAATGCACAGCTGGGGGTAAAAATTCCTGCATAACTTTCCTAAGAGTATTTGCATGTAAATGAATAACACAATTGGAGTTTGAAATCCACTCTCTAGTCACTCATAGTCAGGGTGGAATGAACAATAAAATATAATTTTTATTTACAATCATAAAAAATGTAAATGAGTGAAAAGATCTTTGCTTTAATCAATATCCCATTTGAATACTGTTTCCAGATCTGGTCTGGTGCTCCCCCCCCTTTTTTAATCATTTCACCCCAAGCAAGGCAGTTTTACTGAGACTTGTGTGCAGGGGGTTACATAGAAGAAAAGTGATGAGAAAGAGGGACAGGTTATAGGGGGTGTCAGGAAGAGGGTAATAAAAGAATGGAATACTGGTGTGATGGGAGTGGAGTGGATGGAGAAAAGAGCATGAGAGAAAGTATGCAAGTCAGTGGGATAGGAGATGACTTTTGACCTTACATTTAAATTCTTGAAGATTGTAGCTGTCAGAGAAGCAAGTATACGGAAGGGAATTCCTCAGGCAGGAAGTGCAAGAAAAGAAGCTGATAGAGTAAAAGTTGCGGTTACATTTTATCGGTTTCACTGTAAAAGGATGGGACAGTATCTAGTCTCATAGATTGAGTAAATTTATACATAGGGTGTACCAGTAAGCTAAGTTCATTGGAGCAGAAGCCGTGAAAGTATTTGTAGAAGAGACACAGGGAAGCCATATTATGCCGGTGAGAGAGTGACTGCAGCTGAGTAGATCTTGAAATTCTTGACAAAATCCAGAGATTATAACCAGTCTTGATCAGGTATCTTGTCTTCAGTCGCTTTTTCAATGTCATGTGGCTTCCCTCTATCTGTTCTACAAATATCTTAATGGCAATTGTGCTGATGGACATTTTTCCCTGATGCTCTGACTACACAAATTTAATTGTGTTACTAGATTGGCAACTAAGTCTCACCATTTTAATGTTGAACTAGTTAGATGCAACTGCAACTTCTACTTTATCAGTTTCTTTTTCTCTTGCACTTCCCACCCATGGAACACCCTTAAAAAAAAATTTAAATGCAACATCAATTGCCATCTTCTGTTTTTGCAAACCTTATTCTTTTTTTTATCCTTTCCTACCCACCCCCATTCTCAGTCTTATCATTCTCTTTCTCTCCCTATAACTGCCTGAATTACAGTGACATTGTCACCTTGCTTGGGGTGAAAAGATTAAAAAAAGTATGCAATGCAAAGAAATCTTGCATTACTTACATTGTTCAGACTGTTGTCCTCATCTTTGTTGCCATATTCATGATGTTTCGGCTGTTGTATGCTCCCGCCTTCTTCAGTGGATTGAAATTTCAAATGGAACCCTTTATTTCAATCACTCGGGCATATTGTTCTCATTCCATGAGCTATGCTACTTCCAGATGTCTTAGTTATCTCCCTTTAACTCAACTCTGAGTTATTTGTTCACTACTGCTGTAGCCAGGTATTGAACTCATAACTCTTTGGGTAAAGTCACTGGATCTAACCAAAGCCATGTATCCTTGAGGAAATGTCATAGACAGGGCAATAAAGATGAGAACAACAGTTCAAACATTGTAAATAATGTAAATACTACCTCATCTCAGAAGTATAGACAAATATTGAAAGAAATCTTGATTTTGATCAATAAATGAATAAAGACTGAAAAAATATCAGAAGATACATCATGGAATTGTTCTGGTTGTAACTTCTTTAGAATGTTAATAAACATGGGTCATGGGATTGGAATAAGAATATCTTGGGTGAAAATAATAAAAAAAATAGATTTTCTGCTGTTTTGGCTTGGAATCTTCAAATTTTCTTTACTCTTTTTCTTCATTTCAAATCATTTTTTCTTTTCAGTGAATAAGTTGTTCTTTGATAGTATTTAAAACCTGGTGAATTAAGTTGAAATAGGATAGGATTTAAAACCTGGTAGAATATGTCGTTCTTTGATAGTATTAAAACCTGACAAATTAAAGTGTGCTTTGCTCGGATTTCAAAGCTGGGGAATTAAGTTGTTCTTTGATAGGATTTAAAGCCTGGTGAATAGTCCTTTGAAAGTATTTAAAACCTGGCAAATGATTTTGAAATAGGATAGAATTTAAAACCTGGTAGAATAAGTTGTGCTTTGATAGGATTTAAAGCCTGGTGAATAGTCCTTTGAAAGTATTTAAAACCTGGCAAATGATTTTGAAATAGGATAGAATTTAAAACCTGGTAGAATAAGTTGTGCTTTGATAGGATTTAAAGCCTGGTGAATAGTCCTTTGAAAGTATTTAAAACCTGGCAAATGATTTTGAAATAGGATAGAATTTAAAACCTGGTAGAATAAGTTGTGCTTTGATAGGATTTAAAGCCTGGTGAATAGTCCTTTGAAAGTATTTAAAACCTGGCAAATGATTTTGAAATAGGATAGAATTTAAAACCTGGTAGAATAAGTTGTGCTTTGATAGGATTTAAAGCCTGGTGAATAGTCCTTTGAAAGTATTTAAAACCTGGCAAATGATTTTGAAATAGGATAGAATTTAAAACCTGGTAGAATAAGTTATGCTTTGATAGGATTTAAAATTGGCAAATTATGATGTCCTTTGATAGTATTTAAAACCTGACAAATTAAGTTGTGCTTTGATAGGATTTCAAAGCTGGAAATTTAATTTGTTCTTTAATAGGATTTAAAACCTAGTGAATTAAGTTATCTTTTGATAGGATTTAAAATCTAAGGAATAAAGTTGTCCTTTGATAGTATTTAAAACCTGGCAATTTAAGTTGATTAGTATCTCTTTCATCTTCTTTCTGTTGGTTTTGTATTTAGTAGCAAAGATTTTCTGAATTTTTCAACTAAAGCATTATTCATTATTATTATTTTTTTCTCTGTATTATCAAAGAAATGATAGCAAAGATGAGGATAATTTTACAATTTAATTGATTATTCTTTATTTGCATGAATCGTTTAGAATTGTTATCTCGACATTTGACTCTAATGCTGCAGGGAAGAATTCTGCTGTTGAAATTTATTAAAGTAAGCTGTCATAAAAAGTAATATATTAGCAACCTGATCTCCACTATATACTCATGAGATATTCCGTTGTTATGGTAACAAAAGTTATGTTTGTTTATTGAAGTGGAGTAATGCACAACAGTATATCTCACTAGCAGTATAGCGCAGGGTTGCTCAGGTGTAATGAAAGCTTTAAAACTAATCTATGGTTGTGGAGCTCAGACTCTTTGGACGTTGGCACAAAAGACTAAAAAGCAATAGTTGTTTTCAGTTAAAGCGGAACCGTAGACTGAAAGAAAAATGAATGGCTGTCAGTCAAATTTTGATTTCCTGGCATTGATATCAAATACGTTTTTTTGTTGTAAACTGAATTTTGAAGGCTAAATAAGTCCTCTGAGTAAATGGTATCATGGTTGAGACTAAGAACTACAATTAGAGCCAAACCCAAAGTAAAAACTAAAATAAAAGAGGTGAAAAAATACAGACATACAGGTAGATAAATACACACACAAACATCTTGCCTTTTATATATATTATCGATTTTCTGCACTATTGTAAGAACTGCAACCTTGAAAATTCTGAATATCATTTCTTATGTTTTTGTCTATGAGTGTATCAAATTTGATTAAAATCGGACCACTCCTTATATAACCCGATTTTTTTGATTATCAATTTTTTTATATTTATCAGAGGTACCGTGACACAAAACCTAGCTAAGAACACTTGCAGGCACTTATAGTACAACTGTGTAAATTTTCAAGAAAATCTGTTCAGCCATTTTGGAGTCTATAGGTAACAGACACACGCGCACACACACACACATACACAAAGTTCCATTTATAAATAAGTTTAGATTAGATTTAGATTAGATTTATAAAAACAGGAGACCAGTCTATGACTTATAAATATATGAAGTGACATTCTGCTTTATATTATATAATAGATTTTGAATTGTTATTTATTTCATCTTTCAGATTCTTATACATCCAGTTGTAATAATTGGGAAATAGAGCAAAACCAATTTGTTTTTTTTTTTTCAAGAAACTGGAACAAGAAATGCATTTTTCATGACCAGAGTGTTAAAGCAAGCCACAGAAGTGGAAAAAGGATCTATACTATGTTTCTTAGCTTACACAAAGACATTTGATAAAGTATGGCACAAGAATTCCTTGAAATCTTAGGAAAACATGATCTGTATATGAAAGAAAAAAGTTCATAACTTGTATTGGGAAAAAAACTACTGCAAGAATTAAAGTATTATAGAAGTTAGACAAGGAAAGTAAGAAGAAAAAAATTACTAACTGTAAAAAAATAAAAGGAATGGTTTTCTGCAAAAGGGACAATCTATGCATGATAAAGTTTAATATATGTATCTGAAAAAAAACAAAAAAAAAACAGTGGTTCAAAAGAAACATTTTTCTCCTGACACCACAGCATGTTTCTTTAACAAATTTTACTGGAATTTGAACATAACTCTCCAATTTAAAAATGAATATGAACTAAACAAGTGCTGATAATGAGGAAGAAATCTGAAATTTAGAGGATACATAAAGGGGAAAGAAGGCTTGAAAAATTTAACTTATATTGAAGACAACAGAAGCAGGGAAAATGGCAAGAAGCATATTTGACAAGCTTGAATAAATGAATGTTGGAATAAATACCATAATGACAAATAATAGTTGTGAAGGACTAAAAATTACTTAGATAAACAAAAGACAGAAAGTTATGGAAAATCATGAATGCTCTGATTCTGAAAGCAGATGCCATATATATATATATATATATATATATTGTGAGAAATATATTCACATAGCTTAGCGCTTAAGCAGTGAAAGGAAATTATCAAACATAACAAGACATACCTGGTATAGAAAAAACAATTTATTTGTCTTGCAAAAATATGCTGAATTTTGCTGCTACTGTGTAGCTTGGTATAGTCTCTTTTCTCTGCTTAGCTTGGTATAGTATCCTCCGTCTAGGAGTGGGATGAAAAAGACACAAGGAACTGCGATCCGCGACGTACAGGAACTTTCTTCTGGGTCAGCTTCTTTCACAGTTTCTTATCTTGGTATAAGATGATAGTGCTTAGAGAATTTTTCTCTAGGAAGGCAAGGCTTTGCCCATAGGGTATCCTTTTTAAGGTAAGAAGGGTAACAAGAGATTTTCTCTGTTACAAAGTTGTGGCATTAGCCTAAAAGATTACAAAGAATTGGTAAGATGGTCTCGATATAGCGAGACAAGTGGGCGCCAATTTAGGCCCCGCTGCAACAAAAATCCGGAGCGGCACAAATACGTCCGATACTGTTCGTGCTAGCTGAAAAAAAGGAGAGAACAAACCATCCGAAAAAAAACAAAAACCTCTGGTAAAGCCCGCCTAAAGTTCAAAACGAGGTTCGGGTTAAATCAGCCAATCAGGAGACCCATTACATCTGTAAATTTCCGACAATATATATACATACTATAGTCATCCACAGACAGATAAATGTTTTGCTGTATTACAGCCCATCAGTACGGCTTAGACTCCTGTCGCTTCCTAACCCAGGATTGAAACCCGACCGAATTGGCGTCAGTCGGCAATTCTACCCCTAGGCCACGAGCGTCCAGTAGAAGAAGGCAGGCTTTTTAGCACATATAAACACGCCCAATAGCTAGAGTGCTCCAATTCATTATCAAATGAGCGGTGCGTAATATATATATATATAGTGATATGATAACAAATTTTTTTACATGTTAACCAAAATTTTGAAGTTGACATGAACCTGCTATGGTAAAGTTAGAAATTCTTTGCAAAAAAAATAAATCATATCTATCTATCAATATATATATATATATATATATATATATATATATATATATTAGTAGTAGTACAAACTAATGGGTTGGCAGTCCACTGTTTGTAGTGATTTACTTTATTAAGAGTGCTTGATACTTTTCACTGCCTGACGAGGCGCTAATAAGGTAGTACCAAAACATAACAGCTCTTGTGTTGCAGTAAATTATGTTTTTATTATAAACTTATAATAAAAATATTACCATATATATATATATACATGCACACACACACACACACATATACATATATACACACATACATATATATATATATATATAACCCAACACGCACGCATATAAATTTTCTGACCTGCTCACCACTTGACTTATCTATTTATACATGATACCTTGGTCATCAGAAAAACAAACGGATCTCAATATGTGAAATCACAAGTTTATTTGCCTGAAGAGAGTCAACTTGAAACATGTGTAGCGACGCAAATACAATTATGGACACTTAATATATCATAGAAAAAGCAAGTAATATTATTAATAATAATAATAACAATAAATCTACACTTTAAACAAAACATTCATGGTTTCTTGCACTTTTTCTTATATATATTATGGACTCTCCTGTTGATTTCGACGTATGAGCGTCTAACCTAGACTACCACACAAAGAATTGTTTAAAGTGGTGAAGGCTTGTGTAGCACCATCCACACTTTTTGGAACTGCTGATAACAAACAATCGGTGCAGAAGTTTGCCATGGATTGTATGAACAGCAGACCTCAGATATTTAACCTATAACTGGAGGGAAGGGATGAATTAATACCTTTCCCAAGGGTACCAGTGCATAAGTGAATGCAGAGTGTTTGACTGGAAATCGAACTCAGCTCACTGATTTCTCTTTCCGAGCCGATATCCTTTGCACCACAACACATATCCGTCAATAATCGCTTACAGCACCTGGTATTCCCAAATGATCACCCATCTAGTACTGACCAGGTTCAATGTTGCTTAACCAATGTATTCAACATGATATGACTGTATATATATATATAATGTTCTAAACATATGTTATTAAATATAAGAGACAATGAATGTCTATTATGTTTAATCATGAGCCGTTCTAAACGTCGTATTTTGGCTTTAATTTCAGTTGAAAATAAAGACAAAAATTCTCCAACATTTGGATAATTATTTATTGATTTGCTTCTAAGCTTTCGGCTCACATAGAAAATCCTTTGATTTTTTCTCTTATAATAATTATAACAGATTTTGTTGATAAAATTTTGTTTTTATGTTTTGTATATTTTTTCATGATGTAGCCTCCATTTTTAGCAAAATTTTTGGTGGTACATGAACTTTTCAGAAATTATTTGATCATTAAAATAGAAATTTTAATTTTTTATTTTTTAGAAATATTTTAAGTCTAATATTAAATTATACTTTCAAACCAAGTGTACATAGACAATTTGAATGAAACTGAAATAAACATCTATGTCATGGGAGAAGGTAGCTTGTTACCCCTTCTCTCTCTGGCTGCAAACTCTTTGAAGTCTTTTTTATGACTTGCATTTAAATTTTATATATTTTGTAATAAATCTAGCATTTTTAATGGACAAACAATTTAGATTTGAAATTTGATTAACTTTCCAGAATTAGTTATTTAAAAAAAACAAACATACACAAAGTTTTGTTGTTAATCTTTAAAGATTTAGTAATGTTTTCTTGTTTAACTAAAATGAATGGCTTTCAAAATTTATAAAATGGTAGTGGGACTTCTTAGTGAATAAGATGTCACTTGTAAGAAATGTACTCCCAACATTCTAATAACCCACTGAGTAAGCCATGGTCGGCCAGGTAAAAGGTTATGGCCACAATTAGAACCTTAAGATTCCATCAGATCTACTTATATACCTATGCTTACTTTCAGTGTAATGTCTGATACATACAAAGGTTATGAGACTAATTACAGTGTAATATTCTGTTGGCAGTATCTGCAAAGAGAACTAGTCACACCAGCAGAATAAGAGACAGTTATCATTGGGTTTTTTTGTACATCTGGATTACACAATGGAAAGATATGGGACAAGCCTAACAAGATTTGTAATATTCAAAGATGAAGTTTGTCTGGATGTCTTAATTATCAGTGACGGTGATTGGCCAGGATTTACCTGTAGAACAAGGTGATGTTGATTTGTGCAGTGATAAAGTAAGTAGACAGTTGAAATTATAAGATGTCAATGTCTTTTCTTTTTTTTTCTTTTTTTTTTTGGATAATCATGAAGGATTTTATAAGCATTGAAATCTTTACAAGATCAAAGTGCAATAGGTATTTATGCACTTGTCCATGCTGCGACAGAATGTGACACAATGTTGGAATTTAATTTGAGATTTTGGAAACATCATACAAAAATTGCTCAAGGCCCCTTAGCACTTCTTATTTTGGTGGACACCTCAGGTGCTGGATGATGACCCCAGACTCTACTAAAAGAGAGGTACTGCCTTGATAGATGCTCCCCGAGCCTTAAGCTGGTATTAATTTCCCACCTCCCAACCTACCAGGTAAAGTCAAAATGCAGTATCTGTATTAATTAGTATAATAAAATGATGTACACATTTCAATCCAAATTTCAAAAGATGAATATTATTGATTTAAAATAGAACAAGTCTACATGAAAAGAGTTAAAATAATTTAGTAGTTTTAAAATATTTATAATTGGTGATGATTTCCTACATAAGCATTGTGATTTATTTATTTTGCTAGTAATTAACCCTTAAAGGGCCATTCGTATCATATTTGATACAGTATTTCCCTATAAGGAAACATTTGGTATTTCCCTATAAGGAAACATTTGGTATTCATTGACTGAGCAGTCAGTACTGCTTTCATTTGAAATTTATAAAATATTTCTCTTAACCCTCTAGGGCCATTCGTATCATATTTGATACAGTATTTCCCTATAAGGAAACATTTGGTATTTCCCTATAAGGAAACATTTGGTATTCATTGACTGAGCAGTCAGTACTGCTTTCATTTGAAATTTATAAAATATTTCTCTTAACCCTCAAGGGCCATTTGTATCATATTTGATACAGTATTTCCCTATAAGGAAACATTTGGTATTTCCCTATAAGGAAACATTTGATATTCATTGACTGAGCAGTCAGTACTGCTTTCATTTGAAATTTATAAAATATTTCTCTTAACCCTCTAGGGCCATTCGTATCATATTTGATACAGTATTTCCCTATAAGGAAACATTTGGTATTTCCCTATAAGGAAACATTTGGTATTCATTGACTGAGCAGTCAGTACTGCTTTCATTTGAAATTTATAAAATATTTCTCTTAAAAAATTTTTCAGGAAAATATTTCTTTCAAGGCTTGTTTTCATACTGTATCAAATATGATACGAATGGCCCTAGAGGGTTAACTGATTCTAGAGAAATTCATAAGCTTGAAAGGAAAGCTATGCAATGTGGATTTTATCTTGAGATTGATAGCAATGTGATATGATATTATGAAATTTATGCAGTATGGTTTTATTAGTAATTAACTCATTCTAGGGATAATTTTACAAGATTGACATGAGATTTATGAGAGTTATACAATGTGGATTGTATGAGAATATGATCTTTAAATAAGAATATTTTATTATGAAACTAGCAGTATAGCCCGGCGTTGCTCGGGTGTAATGAAAGCTTTAAAACTAATCCATGGTCCTGGAGCTCAAAATCAGCCTAAAGAATATTTGTGTGAAGTTTGGTGAGAATTGGATAAAAATTGTGGATTTGTATAAAGGACATACAGACAGATAAACAGACACACATACAAACATCTTGCCTTTTATATATATATATTATCGATTTTCTGCACTATTGTAAAAACTGCAACCTTGAAACTTCTGAATATTGTTTCTTATGTCTTTGTCTATGAGTGTATCAAATTTGATAAAAATTGGACCACTCCTTATATAACCCGATTTTTTTTATTATCAATTTTCAATATTTATTGGAGGTACCTCAACACAAAACCTAGCTAAGAATACTCGCAGATGCTTATAGTACAACTGTGTAAATTTTCAAGAAAATCGGTTCAGCTGTTTCGGAGTCTATAGGTAATGGACACACACACAGATAAAGTTCTATTTATAAATAAGTTTAGATTTATGCTATATAGATTTTATTTCTTTTACTAATAACTGATTCTAGGGATAATTTTATACAATTGAGATGAGATTTGTTTGTGATTGTTGTCAGAAGTAATTAATATTTATCATCTATGAGAGTATTTGTGATTAAATCTCTGAAAAGTAAAAATTTGATAATTTTTGGTTGATCAATTTTGCATAATCAATACATTATAAATAAAAAGCAAAAGAATATGCATTTTCTTCTGCATGCTGTGTACCTTCAGGATATGAGTGGCCAAATCTCACCACATTTTCCTATCCCTTGTAGCTCTTCATAACGTACTTTTTTGCCAACCCCTAACTCCTCATTTTGCCATTCATTCACAAAAGGGGGTCAGGTAAGTGACCCATAACCTCCTCTGTCTCTTTTTCCTTTGATATGTCATGTGAGTGTCCTATTCTCCATGCCTTTCTTCCTCATTATGTGTTCTAGAAATTTCAGTTGGCACTTTTTGATTCTAACTATAAGTGTCTTTTTTGTTTCCTACTACAAAAAGTTAATTTCAATACTGAAAGCACAAAAGGAGGGAGATAATTTTCAAACATGATATGTGCTTCTATTGTGTGCGTGTATATATATATATATATATATATATATATATATATATATATATATTGTATCATATATTTTTTTATTTCTTTGAACATTATTTTTAATTGATACTCATATTTGAGTAGATATTGAGTAACAATGATAATACAGAGGAAAGCAGTAAACAACCGCTCCCAAAGGTATGAAATAATAAAAAGTGCTTGATACACAATTCAATAAAAAGAAAGTAGAGCAAAAATACACTCAATAAGTAAGATCTAACATCAGGCTACCCGGGTTTCTACAAGATACCTCACAGCTTTTGGTCATAATAGGGTTAGACCAGTACACATTTGTATTAAAAAGTGTTCAATACAATTATACTTTTGAATATTTTCCATTTTTAGATGAGTTATTACGCTACCCAGGTTTCTACCATGAGTGGTGTCTTCAGGCGATTTTTAATAATTAAAAATCGCCTGAAGACACCACTCATGGTAGAAACCTGGGTAGCTTAATAACTCATTTTAAAAATGGAATATATATATATATATATAGTAACCCTGGTATAAGAGAGTTGTCAGGACTGGATAAAAGTTATCTTATACACAAGTTTCTCTTATATCCGGGTTTGGTCTATTTTATATACATTACCACAGCCTCTAATTTGGGACCAGAGAAAATCTCTCTTATATCCGGGTCATACTGTATAAGGTGGCTCAGTTCTTTGAAAAGATAAATCGTGAAAGTAGGGCTTTATTTGAGAAAGAGTAGGTGTGAATAATCTGGAAACACTTCTTGATGCATCCGTATGAAATTTTGTCATCCAGTTATTTTTATATAAAAAGTCCAAACATCCAAATTCCAAACAATAATGACATAAAATACTGAAAACCTAGGTATGCCTGTTAAATGAATGATTTCTATTTACAAGCAAATGTACTTGAATTCATAAGAGTCAAAAAGGAGTAAAAATGGTTTTTGGTTAGTTGGTCTAGAGTAAAATCTACAGTTGAGAAAAGATTTTGATCATCAGTGAAAAACACTGACAGTCCCTGTTGTTGTTGCTGGTAGTGATGATTTGTTTAAAGTTGCTGATACATTCTTTCAGTACGTGTTGGGAAGAAGTAAAAAGCTATGTAGCCAAGTCTTCTCTTGTATTTGAAAAGCTTAGAGGCAATCGCATCTCTGCTGCTGAGAGTCAAAATCTGAAGGTTTTTATAATAAATTTTTTCCAAAGGTAGGCTTGAGTAAAAAAAGGTTTTTAGTTCTTTCTGATTAGTCAGATATTTCACACAGTGATATTAATTTCTAACTAACAGACTTTTTGATTTAAACAGTGTGTTGTATCATGGAATCTTTTTGATATGTTTGAAATAGTGTCTGTCATTTCTCTCATTATCTCTTTATCTCACTGGTGCCTCCCCCTATGTATGAATTTACTCAAGCTACTAGACTAGCAACTCAGTCCCACCCTTTTACAGTGAAACCAGTACAATGTAGCCACAACTTCTACTATCCAGCTTCTTTTCTCACACTTCCTGCCTGTGGAATTCCCTTCTGTATACTTGCTTCCCTGACAGTTACAATCTCCAAGAATTTAAATGTAAAGTCAATAGTCATCTCCTATCTCACTAACCTGCATCCTCTCTCATGCTCCTTTCTCTGTCCACTCTACTCTCAACACACCAGTATTTTTTTTTTAATCATATCACCCCGAGCAAGGTGGTAACACCACTGATGTGCAGGGGGCTATGTAATAGTGAAAAGATTGGAAAAGAGAAAGCTGGAAACCACATTCTAAACAGGGAACAAGGGATGAGCCTCTACACTTGTTCAATAGACGTGGGTGGAGTGTGAACCGGGCGATAGATAGATCTATCTCATCCTTTTCTTACCCTCTTCCTGACACTCGCTATAACCTGTCTCTCTTTTTCATCACTTTCCTCCTATGTAACCCTCTGCTCACCAGTGGGAGTAAAACTGCCTTGCTTGAGGTGAAATGATTAAAAAAAAAAAAAAAGAAGCATATCCTGATATTTCACAAATATTGGTTAGTTAATACTAATTTTATGGTGAGGACATTAACTTGCATAAGTTAATATCCTCACCATCATCAGTGGTAGTTTTTTTATCTTGTATCCAAGAATTTAATTTCTTCTTTGCTGATTGCTTCCTTTATGATGATAGCATTGAGGACTAAATTTGCTGCCAATATGCAGGCTTAGGGCTAGAAGCACCAGTTTCATCAAAACCTCCTATTGTCATTCATTCCTATATCGCCAGTTGGCTTTCCAAGAATTGGTTGGAGGTCAAATAAAATCAGAGTAGAAAAAAGTGCCAGTGGTATGAATTTGTTTCAGGTGGATCTCAACTTGCCAGGAAGTAACCTACACACTTGATTATATTACCTTCTTTTGTAGCACACATAGAAGAAGACATGACAAATCCAGTAATGAAACTGCAATGCATTGTCACTGAATCTGTTATAATTTCAAGTGCTGCTTTCTATAGCATCTCCATCATATGTAGTCCTCTTCATCTACTGAGATCTGTTGTAATCATCATCCACTTGTTTCACTATATTTAGCTGTTCCTCCCACTAAGGGCAATATGTGACACATGGTCAGTTTATGAGTGGGAATTTCCGGGCTATATGGCCCGGCCAAAAAATACCTGTCTACTTTTCCCCATTCATGCTTCTACCCTTCGGCGGAACCACGACTGGGTTATTGCTCTCTGCTCGGAAGCAGAGAGCGCCTCCTGCCCGAAGGCAGAGAGCTGACAGTGTCATAGTAGTAGAGGTAAATCTGAGACTTACGAATCTACAACAATATTTAGTTGTCCCTCCCAGTAAGGGCAACATGTGACACATGGTCAGTTATGACTGGGATTTCCGGGCTATATGGCCCAGCCAAAAAATACCTGTCTATTTTTCCCCAGTCATACTTCTATCCTTCGGCGGAACCACGACTGGGTTATTGCTCTCTGCTCGGAAACAGAGAGCATCCTCTGCCCGAAGGCAGAGAGCTGACAGTGAGAGATGTAGTCACAGCGAGAAAACTCTCTGTGACAATCACTTGTTTCACTGTTGGGGTTGATTGCACTTAGTCTAGGTTCTCATCATAGTACCATAGGAAATACATGTTATTATGTCAGTTATTTATATGGTAGATTATTGTATATCATTACAATTATTCCTTCTCTTTGAAGCTATTAGTTTTTTAAAGACACTGAGTGAAATTATGTAAGAATGCTGCATGAATGAGAAAATTATCTTAACTGCCTTTTTTTTTTTTTTTTTTTTTTAAAGATTAAATATTATTTGGAATGTAATGTTGTTGTTTTTTTATTCCAAGATTTGTTTGGATAATTAAAGTCCTTCTGATATTTATGTTTAAAGAATCATTCTAAATAAAATTATAAAGGATTTTGAAATTTTCTTTCTAAATTCAAAAACAGTCTTGTCAGCTGTTTAAAAATATAGATCTTTTTTTACTTATAAGCTTAATTTTAAAACTTGATTTTTAATGCTATACTTTATATATATATATATATATATATATATATATATATATATATAATGTATCAATATAGCAGTGCAATACAGTAAACAACCACTTCTGAAGGTATGAAACAAAAAAAGTGGTCAATATGATCAGTTGAAAGTAGAGTGAAAATATATTCACTAAATAAGGAATAAACACCAAGCTACCCAGGCTTCAGCTGTTAGGTATTGTCAGGCATGAGGTGAGGAAATTCAAAAAGGTTACTCCCAATATACACCAACAGTGGAAGAGGAGGAGGAGGAGGAGGAGAAAAAAACCATTAAAGGCAAAAACAAAACTTTATTTTTTCCAAAGGGGGTAGGAGAGTGATGAAAATCTTTGGAATTTCCTCACTTTGAGTCTGAAGATATCTAACGGTTGATACCTGGGTAGCTTGGTTTTTATTCTTCATTTAGTGAGTGTATGTATATATATATATATATATATATATATATATATATTATAATAATATAAGTAATGGTTACTAATGGAAGTACATGCCACAGTTAGATAACTGCCTGACAATGGTGTTTTAACACCGAAACTTTATAGCTATTGAGTTGCAGTATGCTATAATAATAATAATTACTATATATATATATATATATATATGCATATTTTTATTTTGGTTAATTCATTCAAAGGTTTCACAATCTGACTTTTACCTAAACAAGTGTTACTTCGTACAGATTCTCTTTAAAAATATCCATAAAAGCCTGCCCACACTTTGGTTCGGGAACCATGAAAAGCATTCATTAGCCTTTATTTTATTATTTCTTTTGTCTCTTAACTCTTTTGATCTGTGTAAATTCAGAATATTCACTTTCCTTAAACTCATGCGTATTTGTTCCTTTTAGGAGAATCTTTAATGGGCATATTGTATGATTGTAAGCAGTAATCTGCTGTATGAAGTTATCAGAAACATGATTCCAAGGAATTATTAAATCTCTCCCCGTTAATGTATCTGACAGATAATGTAGTATCTCTTAACCATGTTCAAATCAAGTCAAGATATTTTTTTTTAATCATTTCATCCCAAGCAAGGCAAAAGAGCCACTAACATGCACGGGGTTACTGAGTGCAAAAGAATATTAGAAAAACATTATTAAGGAGCAAGAATAAAAGAAAAGAATTTAAAAGGATAGAAGATAATGATTGGCATTATATTGAAATTTTTGAAGATCAAATTTGACTGGAAATCAAGAAATTAGAAGAGAATTTGCACAAGGGAGAAGTGTGGGAAAAGAAAATGTTAGCATAGGAATTACAGTTATATCGAGCCATTTCAGCTATAAAATGATTAGATCTTACTGTCAATCTAGTGATGCACTTAAATTCATAGGTACCGAATATTTTCATGGCAACTGCTCTGACGAGCTTTTTTCCCTGGTGCTCTGACCATATCAATTTATGCATGCTACTAGATTGGCAGCTAGGTCCCACCCATTTACTGTTGAAATAGTTAAATATAACTGTCTCTTCTACTCTAATAGTTTTTTTTTTTTACACTTCCAGCCTATGGAACTCCCTTGCATTTACTTGCTTCCCTGATATCTACAATATCCAAAGGTTTAAATGCAATGTCTATTACCATCTTCCATCTCCTTGAATTCCATTCATCTTTAATACTTTCTTTGATACCCTGTACCCTGTTTTTTTCTCTCACTGTAATTTCTAATGCACTAGTGATAGTCCCACCTAGCTTGGGGTTGAATGATTAAAAGCAAAAAAAAA
This sequence comes from Ascarosepion bandense, assembly GCA_037127315.1. Taxonomy (NCBI): domain Eukaryota; kingdom Metazoa; phylum Mollusca; class Cephalopoda; order Sepiida; family Sepiidae; genus Ascarosepion; species Ascarosepion bandense. The sequence goes on from JBBBDQ010000511.1 coordinate 7,030,751, forward strand.
ATCATAAAGTTAATTTCATCAGAACATTTATCATAAGAGTATTTATAGAAAATATTTATAGAAAGTATTTATAGAAAGTAGTTATAGTTCCTTGCATTCACTTACGTGCAAATACCCATATTAATCCAAATACCCATATTAATCCATGTCTACCTTTCAGTTATGGGTTAAACAACAGGACAGAGTGGGTTCTATAGGCCTGGCTGGCAACCAGTCTACTATAGAAAGTAATGGCAACCTACTGTGGGATAATTTTCTGTCCAGACAGTCATGTCTTTTTTGAGACATGATTGCCCAACTGTGTATCCCGTATGGCACTTGACTGTCTGACTAATTTATAGAAAAGACAAAGGGAAGCTACATCATGGTAGTGGGAAATTAACTGAAGTTGAGATGACAGGTCAACACCAAAAACACTGAAAATTCTTCTTGGAATTTTATCAAGGATCTTTAAATATATAGCAGGAATACCAGATCATATGTGGCAGCAATATTCTAAGCAATGACAAGTGGTAGACTTGTAGATAGGTTAAGATGGATTCTGGCCCCCCAAATTGTCTAGCATGACACAGTGAACCAACATTCTTAGCAGCAGACTTAGCTATTGGTTCAATTGTGACACTATCTCCCGCGGGGATACTTTCTTTTGTTGGTTTAATACAGCGGAGAGTGAGGAATTGATATTAGTAATATTATTGGTTGTGCTTTATTGTAATTTGCGATGTGAGCTTATGTAAAAAACTCTTTTAATACTATCATATACTTGTAAAAGTCCGGGGAATAGAAAAATTAGCTATTTTAATACTATCATGTACTTGTAAAAGCTGGGGAATATATAAATTAGCTGACAATTTGAGGGAAAGAGAGAAATGTAATTTTCTTTCTTTCTCATTATAGTTTTCTTTCTTTTTTGCATTATTTTAGGCTAGGTGGAAAATTGATGAAATGGTCACAGTCATAATAAAATGTCATGATTATTTGATGGGGTCAGGCGGGGTTAAAGTCCCTTAACAGATGTGTCCTGAGAACAGAAGTCCGTGGGAAATTGAAAATGATGTGAGCTGGCAATATCTCATTCGTTGAGCTAACCCCTTCCACAGATCGAGTGGGCAGAAAATGATTTTGTTGGCCAAAGGCTCCAAGTCGACTAGATCCCCCGAGAGGATTGAAAAGGGTTATAAATATCCAGAATCAGTGAGAAAAATCAGTTTGATTTAAGTTGGCTGAGTAGCTATCAGTTGAAATGTAACAACTGTGGAAAACGGTTCCCAACTGGTCGCCTACTATAGAACTTATGGCTAAAGAGTTAATTTCGAATGAAGCCTGCCACCGATCAACTTAAAGAGTTAATTTGGAATAATGCGCCTTCGATATGAATCCTGAAAGAACGTTATTGTTTTTTTTTTTAAATCATGGGAGAATCGAAAATTCTGATTCCTCGTTTGCTCTACTTTGGTAAACTCTGATGAGGACCCGAAAGGATTTTGTTATTTTAGAAGTTGCATAGAGAATTGACAGCCCTGATTATACAGAATATGTGAAAAGACTTTAATGAAAATTTAATGAATACGTGACAAGCCTTTAGTGAAAATTTGAAGAGCTCTTTTTTACTTTAACGAAACTTAGAAAAGTCATTTTTATTTAAGGATTGAAAGTTCTAAGATTTTTAAATGCACTCTCTCTTTCTGTTGTAAACCAACATTCCGACAACTGTATTATCTGCTCCTGTGAAAAAAAAAGAAACTTTTTTTTTTATATAAAGATATTCTTCGTAACTCTCTGGGATGTTCGACCTTGTTCATTTATTTTATTAATTTTTTTTTTGGTGCCGTATTTATGTTTTTAAAACCACAAGTGTGTATGACGTGACCTCTGGGATCAATTCACAACGTGGGACAGTAGTGCATTGTTGCAAGAGACGTCTTGTCAACCAAATTTTGTGACGATGTCATCGGACGAGATCGTCACGAACAGCGACCGAACCAACTAGCCAGCCGTGTGGCAGTGTCACAACTGGGAGTGTCACGACCGTCGACAAGAATGAGCATCACATTGAATGGCCAACCCTGACTGAAAGTGTTACACAATATCATTTTTCCACTTCACTTTTGTAGAAAATGTTAGCCTGAGAAGGCACAACGAGTCACTTTCCTGGAGGTGAGCACCAGCAATGTTGATGGAAAGCAGAAAGTGTGTTGTTAGACAATTAATAGAAAGCTGTCTTGTTCTGGAAGTATTAAAATTAACAAGCTACTCCTTGCCTCACTTAACAACAGAACGTAGGTCATTTTTGAGATCAGTTATCAAATGACTTTATTGAATCACTCAAACTTACTATTAAGACAGGAATAAATGGTTGTCATCAGTATAGATACTGAGTTGAGAGCTGATGCCATCAACATATTCAAAATTTGTTTTATTACAGTAAAATCTACAGATAATAAATATAATTTTATGTATTATATATGTTGGTTATGAAAGCTCAAACTTTTTTTGTTTACCATTTTTAAAAATTTAAGAAAATCTACAAACTCTTTATTGAAATCTTGTATTATTCATTGCATTTGTGAAAATTGATCAGATGCTTATATTTCCAGTCTTGTAAGAATAAATTTCAAGCCTCATGTTCTATAATTGAACAGTCAGTCAGTTAAGCGCCATACGTGATAAACGCTTTGGATGATCATGTCTCAAAATAAACCTGACTGACTAGGCAGAAGGTTATCCTGCAGTAGGTTGCCATTGCTTTCTGCGGTAGACTGTTTGCTGACCAAGGCTATAGAACCCAATCAGTCCTGTTATTTAACTCATAACTGGAGAGAAGAGATGGTTGAACAGTAAATAATTCAATTACATTTTATAAGTGTTGTATATCTGTCTGTATACAGGAATGGGATGTTTCTATCCTCTTAAATACATGAATGCTATTGGAGTAAAGTAGTGATTATACTGACTAGCAGTTTACTAGCAGTGTATCTACTTCACACAGCCTGTGAGTCTTGTACTTGTTGAAATACTATTATTTCCAACCTCTGTTTTGGTGATTACTCATGCTGTAACATTTTAGGGCTACAACAATATGAAAATCAATTTAGACACTTAATCTATTTTTTTTAAGGATAATCTGAAGATTGATTTTTGAAAGTTTTAGTTTAAAAATTATTATTTAAAATTATTTATATGTTCTATTCTTTGTATGATTAGAGATGATTTTTATATTTGTCTTTTTACAAACTAACAAAAATTGCAAACTATTAAAACCAAAATATGCATATAAGAATGTGAAATTAGGTGAAAATATTTTATCTTGAATTATTTTTCATGATCTAATTTCTTTCCAACATTTTTTTTTAATCAGCCATCTATCTAAATCTATCTAAATAAAAACTTATTTATAAATGAAACTTTGTGTGTCTGTGTGTGTATCCGTTATCTATAGACTACGAAATGGCTGAACCGATTTTCTTGAAAATTTACACAGTTGTACTATAAGCATCTGCCAGTGTTCTTAGGTAGGTTTTGTGTTGAGGTACCCCCAATAAATATCGAAAAATCGATAATCGAAAAAATCAGGTTATAGAAGGAGTGGTCCGATTTTAATCAAATTTGATACACTCATAGTCAGACATAAGAAACGATATTCAGAAGTTTCAAGGTTGCAGTTCTTACAGTAGTGCAGAAAATCTATAATATATATATATATATATATATATATATATATATATATAAAATGCAAGAGGTTTGTGTGTGTGTCTGTTTATTCGTCTGTATGTCCTTTATACAAATCCACAATTTTTTCTGATTCTCACCAAACTTCACATAAATATTCTTTAGGCTGAGTCTGAGCTCAGGACCATGGATTAGTTTTAAAGTTTTCATTACACCCGAGCAATGCCGGACTATACTGCTAGTTTTATTATATAGATGACACTGAAATCAGATAGAAACAAAGCTGGGTAGAAATATTGATGGCAGAAATAATTGAAAATCAGTAGTTAGAAGTGTTCATTTGAAGATGGCTCCTAGTCCCCCACCAAATCTTTTTTTTTTTTTTTTTTGTTAATTGAAAACTCTTCAGCACTCTTTAACTCAATAAATCTGTAGCCTGACATTTAACCATTAACAGTATCTTGGCAACACTATGAACAATTTTTAGGTGTGCTTTTTATCATCAAAAATTAAAGTATGGACTTATTCGTATTATTAAAGAGCAAACAACAAAAGATAAAGATTCTAATTGATAATGACAGAAAATCACTTGACCAAACAGAGCAAAATCATCTTTCTAAGAAGAATTATCACCCTCATTATTGTTCATGGCAATACACAATATAAAAATGAATGATTTTTGTTTAAGTATGAATGCTTCTAAAGTGGATTGGCCTAATTTCAACCAAAGTTTATATACAATGAACTTGATTTAAAATCAAATTTATCTTCTTGTAAGATAAATTTAATTTTGGATTAGATATGGTTAATATGATTTCATTCATTTAGTTTTGATAAAACTTAATATTTTAGTTAAAGATCTTTTGATTCTATTAATACATATTTGAAATGATCATTTTATATTCTTTATTCAGTTTCTGTTTTGTTGAATAATAAACCTCTTTTTATAATTCCATACTCTCCTGGCAATATTTTAAACTGACACCTTTTTTTCCAAATATCTGAACTATAGTTAGAAAATATAATTTTGGAAAATGTAATTTTCACTGAAAACTCACATACGCACTCAAAACAATTAATGACAGCAGCAGCAGCCAGTAATGACCATTTGTTGAAAGGCACTGACTTGAACACAAGCTCTCCTACCATTCTGAAGATGAGATTTTGATCTCAAAATATAAATGTATAAATAGATAGTACCCAACAACTTCTTTACCTTTCTTTATTTTATTAAACGCATTGTGACAGCCTTCAAGACCTAACCATACATCTAATATACACAATGTTTTAAGTAAATTAGAAAACTTTCCTATTTTCACTGAAATATATTTAAAAAGTGTAAATTTGACTTAAATATATTAAAAACTTTCTAAGTTTTCATCTGAAATCATGAAAATATTAACTTTAAGCAAGACTGTCAAAATATTTGGCAAAAAAACAATACATCCTTTTTCACCTCCTGGCTCCTTTTTACCCATATATGTTTTTTTTTTTTTAATCATATCACCCCGAGCAAGGCGGTAACGCCACTGATGTGCAGGGGGCTATGTAAGAGTGAAAAGATTGGAAAAGAGAAAGCCAGAAACCACATCCTAAACAAGGAAACAAGGGATGAGCCTCTACATTTGTTCAATAGACGTAGGTGGAGAGTGAACCGGGCAATAGTTTAGTCTATCTACTCCAATTGAAAAAAAAGAAAGAAGAAAAGTGAAAAGATTGGAAAAGAGAAAACCGGAAACCACATTCTAAACAGGAAACAAGGGATGAGCCTCTACACCTGTTCAATAGACGTGGGTGGAGTGTCAATATATGTAAATTATAGTTAGAAACTATAATTTTGAAAAGTGAAAATTTCTGTTTGGCAATATGGAAAGTTAATAGTTTTATATTTTTATTTTTCTCTTCTAGTCACAACTGCTGTTGCAGACGTGATTTTTCTAATTTTGTATAAATCTTTATGATTTTCTGATGTCTCTGTGATGAAGGATTGTCTTCTTTAAGATTTTAATGATTTCTGCATTTAAAATGATATTTTAATCATTGATGCCATTGCCAATTTGCAAGACAAATCACAGGCAATTATTTATTTTGAAATATTGCTGACAGAAGAATGGCAGTTCTAAACTTTATCTTTATAAGTTGTTTCTTAATGTCTCTTCAAGTTTAAAACATCAGGTATGTCTTCAAGTTGCGTAGAATTAATTGTCAAAGGGCATTGAGAATTTCACTTTCATCTGAGGATGTGGCAATCAATCTCACCTACTCAATGACTTTTCCCAATAGAAAACTTTAGCTAAAAGGAAATGTCTTTTCATCAAAATAACATAATTGAGAAATTAGATTAAAAATTATAGTTAAAAAAAAAGCTAAAAATTAAAGGAAAATTCATATTAATGAATTTGTTTTCTGCAAATAATTTGCAGATTACTTTAATGATATAATTGTTCCAAGTAAAATAGGATAGATTCATTTTCTTTACTCAAATCAGGACATGTGTTGTAGTGCATTGAATATCAGCTCAGAATGAGAAATCATAGAGCCGAGTTTGAATTCCAGCTTAATTTGTTGTATTCACTTACGTGCAAATACCCTTAAGAAAGGTATTAATCTGACGCTTCTCTCTCCAGCTATATATTAAATAGTAGAACAGGTTGGATTCTATAGCCTCAGTTTGCAACCAGTCTACCACAGAAAGTAATGGCAACCTACTACAGGAAAATCTTCTACCCAGTCAGTCTTGTCTCTTTCAAGACCTGATCATCCAAGCATGTATCACGTATGGCACTTAACAGATATTCAGATGATCAATTTGTTACTTAGGATTACCAAACCAGCTTACCAGACCTGGTTACAAAATGTATTTATATACATGCAATATGACTACCAATTAGATTTAAGTACTATTATTATTTTTAATATTTACACTATTGTCCTTGTCTTTGTTGTTGTGACCACAATGTTTCAGCCATTGTGCCCACTGGCATCAGGTGTATATTGATCCAAGTACATGTCATAAGCATTGCTCGGGAGCCATAATTATACAAATAGCATTTTTATTATTTGAGTTTTTTCTGCTTTCTTGACTATCATCTTAATCTTCAGTTTAATATTTAACAAAATTAAGTAAGATAAGACAGATGTTTTTAGATTTATTATTTTAGAAATATTAAATCGTTCAGTTGTAATTTTAATGCTTTCCTTTCATAATAAGTGGACTGAATAAATTGAAAAATAATTATTAGGAATAACAATGTTTGTTTGGACAATAAGCACATTGTATTTGCACCTATTACAGATTTAATGGTTTTCAAACCTCATTTCATGCTGCACAAGTTAATATAGAAATTAAGATGGTTATTTTGAAACTTAATGATATTTATTTATGAGGGGTGATAATGGAATTATCAAGAAGAATATATCTTCTCTATATTTTTTAATATTATTTTTATCTGTTATGATATTATAGTTGAGATCTGCTGCTTTCTATTTTGCTATATTAGTGATCTATCTATCTATCATCCATTCACCCATCTATCTATGTCTACTCTATCTATCTATCTATCTATCTACTCTTATCCATTCACCCATCTATCTATGTCTACTCTTATCTATCTATCTATCTATCTATCTATCTATCTATCTATCTATCTATCTATCCCTATGCATGTATTCATATGTGTATGGGTGTATAGCTCAGTGGTTAAAACATTCACTTTCTGACCATGAGACACTGGTTTCAAATTTAAGCCTGGAAGATTTGTGAGGAAGATGATGCTATTTTTATCTATTTATTTATTTAAAAAATAAAGACAATTTCACCCATAGCAAGGCAGGACTGCCACTCAATGGGTTACAGTGAAATAAGAGAAGGATGGGAATCAAGGAGATAGAAGATGACACTGGATTTAAACTTTTGGAGATTGAAGCTATCAAGGAAGCAAGCAAACAGGAAGTGTAAGAAGAGTAGAAGAGGTGGTTAAATTTAACTATTTTGGCAATAAAAGAATGGGACTTGATCTCAATCTAGTAGCACACCTAAATATATGTGGATGGGGAAACCAGGGAAAAAGCTCATCAAAGAAGTTGCCATGAAAATACTTGTAGAAAAGAGAGAGGAAAACCATATCACATTGGTGAGAAAGTGACTGAAGGTTGGCTGCCATCTCGGGATTGATTTTATTGCAGATCCTCTTTTGGATTTTGTCAAGAATCTCAAGATTAATAGTGGAAGCACCCAACCAGATATAGCAACATTATTCAATGCATGAACAAATGGTAGATTTATAAATGTAGAAAATGGATTCTGATAAGAAAAACGTTTTGGTCTAACACAGTGACCCCAAACATCCTAGCAATAGATGCAGCTATAATATATTTTGCTTCAATACTGAATACTTACACAGATATAAAATATCTATCATTAATAATTAAATATTCTCAAAAAACGTGAACTCTCTTCCATTTTCTTGCTTCCTTGATAGCTAACATACTGATGTAATGAATAGGTAATGAATATGGATAGACCTCGCTTCCCCCTCACTGGAATGTGATTGGCAGGTGTCAGCCATTAATATAAACCAAAGTGATGACATCCAGAGATCTTCCACCACAGGTCTACAAGTCTTCGACTAGAGATCTATGACTATTGATCTACGTCTATCGACTACGCTTACGTCTCAGGATACTGCATACTACGAGTACTGATCATTCTACCCAGTTACATTTGTCTAAACCACTTAACTACCTCGGATTATATATATATATATATATATATATATATATATATATATATATAATCCACAGACAGATCTGTTTCACTGTATCACAGCTCATCAGTACAGTTAGACTCAGATTGCTTTTAACTCAGGATTGAAACCTGACCGAAGTGGCGTCAGTCGGCGATTCTACCTCTGGGCTATGGGTGCTCGCTAGAAGAAGGTAAACTTTTTAGCATGTATATTATCATTATACACGCCCAATATATATATATATATATATATATATATATATATATATATATATATATCCCTTTCTGGGATATATCACATACAATCTCCAAAAATTTAAATGCAACATCAAGTGCTATCTTGTATTTACTTCAATCCCATCCATCTTTCATCCTTTCTTCAATACCCTCTCTACCCAGACTTTTCTCTCACTGTAACCCTCTGTACACTAGTGTCGGTTCCACCTTGCTTGGGACAAAATGATTAAAAAAAAATAAAAAGCAACAGAGAACATATTTAACCTCTGCATTAACAATATTTTTTACAACTTCAGTAATATAAAACAAACATTAACAATAATATCCCTAACCATATAATAAACACGCTAACCTGAGCAAAAATATAAGGAAACAATAATACAAAAATAATGTAAAAAATTAGACTATTTTATAAAAATCCATTATACGGTAGCTACAAAATAGATGAAAAAAATTATATGAAACCTAATAAATTGATCTCCTTCCTCTTTTACGTGCCATGTTCTTTCTAACCAGGTAGATTATGCATTGATTTCCTCTGTCCCTTTTGCCTTCAATCTGCTCTGTGAGTGTCAAATTTTCTAAGCCTTCATTCCTCATTATATCTTGTAGAACTTTCAATGGTCGCTTTCTGATGTTAAAATATAAGTGTTCTTTCATGTTCCCATTTCTCTGTTCAGTTAGAATGAAAATGATGAAACGGTTATGCTTTGATATAAATTAGCAAGCTTTGTTCAAGATGTTTTAGTCGAAAATTTACCATTAAAATCCATGTTAAGTGTGAATTTCAAAATTGTGACATATAAAAACATCTCAAGATTTATTTACACATTATAAATTATACATGTCGCAATACATTTAATAATAACTTTCCGTGTTGAATAATTTTGGAAGGTTGGCTGAACACAGGGAATTTGGAAAATTCATGAAAGAATTCATCAGTTGAATTATCAATTTAAATATGTAAAATATTTCTATAAGCTTCAGTTATTTACTACATTCTTATATAGAACAAAAATTGGAAACACAAATTATATTTTGACGATGATATATTTCCTGATCAGTATGTAAAATGACAATGCTATGAGTATGGCATTATCATTTTACATACTAATCTAAGGAACTTCGAGATAAACTTGTTAAAAAAGTGAGAAGAAAGTACTAATTGTTAATGTTAAGAAGACAGACCATTGTCAGCAAAAGAGGCAGTTCAAAGTGTTATCAATGTAGTGGGGATGTTGAAATCAAGGAGATACAGAAGTTCAGCTTTGAGAGTAATGTAGTAACAGGTGATGAAAAATGGAATACAGAAGTGCTTAGGAATAGTAAAAGATCTCTTCCAGAAATTAAGCAAAGTATTAAGAGATAAGAAAATATCTTTAGAAACAAAGGAAAATGAGCTTTGGACTGCTATGTAACATCTAATCTCTTATATAGCTGTGAACTGAACAATATTGTGTGTAGTTATTATTTATTTATTGTGGATTCCTTGTGAAGCAGAGGAATATTGTCTGTAGTTTCAGTAGTAAGTTTATACAGGTTTGAATTGCTAACAATATGTCAATTTTCCTCTTTTTTTTTATTTGGGACCTGGTTTTTAATTTGTCCTTCTCCTAGACTAGTTGCCAGCAAAGGCTAAGAGATTTTATTCTGCTCTAGTTTATCCAAAAACAGATAACAATGTAAGACACACAGCTGACACTGTGTTAATAACAGAATCAGAAGGAAAATTGGAAGAACTTCTAGATAAGGTAATTTTTTTTTATAATCATTTCACCCCAAGCAAGACAGTACTGCCACTGGTGTGCAGGGGGTTACATAAGAGGAGAGTGATGAGAAGGAGGAACAAGTTATAGGAGGTGTCAGAAAATGGGTAAGAGAAGGATGAGAACACTGGTGTGAAGAGAGCTGCATGAGAGTAGAGTGGTCAGGGAAAAGAACGATACAAGGGTTGTCAGGGAAAGGGTGTGAGTCAAGGAGATGAGAGATGGCAATTGACCTTACATTTAAATTCTTGGAGATTGTAGCTGTCAGACAAGTATATGGAAAGGAATTCCACAGGCGGGAAGTGTGAGAAAAGAAGTTGCTAGAGTAGGAGTTGTGGTTACATTTTATTGGTTTTACTCTAAAAGAGTGGGACCTAATTGCTAGTCTAGTGGCTTGAGTAAATTCATATGGAGGGGGCACCAAGGAGCTAAGCTCATCAAAGCAGAATCTGTGAAAGTATTTGCAGAAGAGACAGAGGAAAGCCACATTATGTTGATAAGATAGTGACTAAAGCTGAGATACCAGGTCAGGATTGATCATATTGCAGATTCTCCATTGGATTTTGTCAAGAAGCCTGAGATGAATCGTAGAGGCACCCAATCAAATGTGACAGCAATATTCAATGCATGGGCAGATGGTAGATTTATATATATGCAGGATGAATTTAGATGGGAAAAGCTTCCTGGCCCTAGACAAGGAACCGACCTTCCTAGCAGCAGATGTAGCCATGGATTCAATGTAGTCATTCCAGTTGAGGTTGTCTGAGAGAGTTAGGCCAAGGAGGTGCAGTGTTTTGCTTTCAGGGAGACTAACCTTGTCCATGCTAATGGGGAGTAGGAGCAATTGTCTGTGGTGGTTAACAGACAGCAGCTTTGTTTTGGGAGCATTAAAATTCACAAGCCATTTTTTACCCCAGTCCACTGCAGATAGGAGGTCCTTTTCAAACTCAGCAGCCAAGTTTATTATTATTACTTTGCAAAATTTTACAAGGCAAGGAAGCAAAGATGAACTCATCTGAATCACCTTAAATTTTCTTCATACTTTCATTGATGAAACTGCAATATAAGTAATTATTAAATATTTATAAATTCATTTGATGCATATGTTATTGTGCAATATTAACAAAAGAACCATTCTATTTACAATTCTTCTTCTTCTTCTATGTGCCCTGTCCCTTCAGGACGTAGGCAATCATGGCCTTCCATGTTTCCCTATCCCTGGTGGCTCTGAGTATACCTTCTCACATTACACCGTGCAATCCTCGTTCTGTCATCCACCTGATTAGGTCCTTCAAATATGTTATCCGTTGCTTTCCCCTTTTTCCCTCTATCTGGCATGTTAGTATCAGGTTATCCAAGCCCTCCTTCCTCATTGCATGTCCCAGGAACTTCAGCTGTCTCTTCCTGATGCTCAGTATTAATTCCTTTTTGTTTCCATCATTTCCAAGACCTCATCATTGCTCATATGCTCGATCCATGAGATTCACAGCATTCTTTTGTAGAACCACATTTCAGTTGCTTCAAGTTTTCCCTTCATCTTTGATGGTATTGTCCAGCATTCACTGCCATACTGAAGGATGGACATCATGTAGCAATCCAGTACTCTCTTCCTAGTTTCTAACAAAATTTTCCTGTTTCTTAATACCTTACTCAACTTCTGGAATGCTTTCTTCGCCATACCAATTCGCCTTCGGATCTCTGTGTCGCACTTTCCGTATTCTGTTATAACATGTCCCAGGTATTTGAATTTATGTACCTGCTTGATTCTGGTATCCTCAACCTGTATTTGGCATTTTCGGCTGCCCTTTTTTATTAAATTTAAATGCAATGTCAGTGACAATCTTCTGTCTTCTTGAACCTTGTTCCTTTTTTGTCCTTTACCCAATCCTACCCACTAAAGTTTTCTCATTCTCTTTCACTCCCTGTAGACTCCCTATGTTCTAGTGGCATTATCATCTTATTTGGAGTGAAACAATAAAAAAAATATAATTTCTTTAATTCATTTTCTTTTTACTTTTCAGGTATCACCTGTCTCAAAAATAATTTACCTGTGAACATCAAATCTTACACCAGATTATTTATATCCAGACAATGATTACAAAAACATACCCCCAATAATGGAGACAGCACTTGGTCAATTCTCCAGAGAGATGAATAATGATGTTAATTCTTTTTCTGAAAGCATGTCTGTGAATGCTTCAAATGATAATGCAAATCTTCTTGAAACCACCATTAGCAGAAGTCTATTTTCTGAGATTCCACAAGAAAATGGTTCTGCTATGAATTCTGATTTGGAATACTTAGTGTCCAGCTCAGAGGAAAACAAAGAGATATCCCACAAAAATATCTTTGACTATCCACCTTTAACCCCAAATGGAAATAGTGACATCCTTTTTGAATCAGCTGATGGTGATAGAACAGAGACCTTTACCATAACCTGCCACCCTGGTGAAAGCCTTGGCCTTGTTCTGGGTATGAATGAAATAATAGATGCTTCTGAAGGTGAAATCAGAAAGGTCTATGTGAAGAAGATCTCAATAAATGGAGCCACAAACAGAGTGTTGAATGAGTCAAACAGTATCAGGTTAGGGGATGAGATCTTAGCTGTTAATGAAACTTATATAAAGAACCTTAGCCGCATGGAATGTTTGAATCTGTTGATTGACTTGCCCAATGAAATAACTTTGCTGTTGCAACATAACAAACTTCCCTGGACAACAGGTCCACGTTGTTCTTTTTATTTGAATCTTGTGGATAAGAACCTGGAATCAATTCTTTCTCCTGCTCCCAAATTATTCACTAATGAAGGAAAGAAAATCCCTGATGGATATAAACTCCTAGAAGTTAGCCTTTACAGGGAGACTTCGGATCTTCTGGGGATTAGTATTGTACCAAGTTATGGTGACGCCAGGCATTATTACCAGGTGAGTTATTTTATTCATTGAATTTGTGCTGCTTTTAATCTGTATGCGCATGCAATTTGTTGAAAAGTGGAAAAAAAAAGGTTCAGTCATCAGTAAACTGGGGAAATAAACATGCCTCAGGGGAGACATCATTATTTTAGACATACTGCAACATCTTAGAGGAAGATTGGTTGTTGGTTGGCTGTTTTTATGGCAGTGAAGAATCTGTAATGTGATTGATACCGACTTGGCTGGCTGCCTGCAGTGTCTCTCTCACCAGCGTGACGTGGCTTCCCTGTGCCTCTTCTATAAATACTTTCATGGCTTCTGCTCTGACGAACTTAAATCACTGGTGCCCCCTAGATGTGAATTTGCATGAGATACTAGATTGGCAACTAGGTCTCACCCTTTTACAGTGAAACTGATGAAATGTAACCACAATTTCTACTCCAACAGCTTCTTTCCTTGCACTTCCCGCCTGTAGAATTCCCTACCGCATGCTTGCTTCCCCGACGGCTACAACCTCCAGGAGTTTAAATGTAAAGTCAATAGACACCTCCTAACACACTAACTCACACCCACTCTCTCCAACTCTCTCCCTATGTACATCCTAAGTTGTCTATCACCCTCCTTCTGACATTTCCTATACCCAATCCCTCTATGTAACCCCCTGCGCTATAGTGGCAGTGGAATGCCTTGCTTGGGGTGACACGAATAAAAAAAAAAAAAATCAACCTTGGCAGATCATTTATTGCCAACTAAATTTTTTATTTATTTATTGCTGGTAATACCTTTTTCTTTCAACAATTTAATGTTGTTTTTATAGAAGTTTTGTGTCTAGTAATACTTTTTTCTTTTCGAGTACCAAGATTCATTGGGATTTGTTTTTAAAGGGCAGGGTCCCCAAGTCCTACCCTGTTATTCAACCCATAACTGGAGGGAAGGGATGGATTAATACCTTTCCCAAGGGTACTAGTGCTTAAGTGAATGCAGGGAATTCAACTGGAATTTGAATTCGGATCACCGATTTCTCTTTTCAAACCGATATCCACTGCACCACAACACACATCCATCACTAAACGCTTACAACACCTGGTATTCCCAAGTGGTCACCCATCTAAGTACTGACCAGGCTCAACGTTGCTTAACTTTGGTGATTGAGCAAGAACCGGTGTATTCAACGTGATATGGCCTTAAGTCCGCACATATCCGTCTCTAAACGCTTACAGCACCTGGTATTCCCAAGCAGTCACCCATCTAAGTACTGACCAGGCTCAACATTGTATAACTTTGGTGATTGAGCAAGAACTGGTGTATTCGATGTGACATGGCCATAAGCCCTTAGAGGAAGAAAGAAAGGGAAAGAGGAAGAAAATGTTTATCTTTTTATAGACTTAAACAAGCATCACCTAACGGGTGTTTGACAAAGCCAAGTGGAGTAATAAAACTTTTGTTTCCTTTATTACTAGCATCATAGAAAAATGTATTTCTTTTTCTATGTTTTTATTAATTATTATTATTGATTGATTTTATTTAATTTTCAACAATGTATTTACTTCAGTAACATTTCTCTTCGAATGAAAGCAATAATATCTTAAGAACAAAGATAATTATTTGCTATTTTATTTAGCCAAGGAATTGTCAGCAATCTTTTATTGTTTATCTGAAGTTCATGGAAGAAACAGTGTTTAAACTTCTATATAATTCAGGATTATACTATTTCCAAGTGAAAGACAACTAAGTAAAACAAATAATTTTATTTACATCATCTCGATTTGTACTATTGTAATATAACAATCTGGCCCCACCCGAGGAAGTGATGCAAGCAATGGTGTTTCCCGTCGGTGAAGGGGGCGGCGAAGCGACAAGACAGGTGTTTGTGAAATACATCCTGTCGAGGCCGGAGCGGATGTCATTTGACCTTATTTCCGACAGCGGCGGAAATGGCTACAGAGGCAAACAGATCAGGTGTCTCTTAGAATTACGTGGGCGTTGCGTGGGCGAGGCAAAACCGGAAGGAAAGTCCCGGTTCTAGAAGACTATATAAAGACCTCGACACACGGATTCGCTAGCAGAGAACGGCCAGTGGAAGCAGAGAGACACCTCAGGCAAAACTACACTCCCGTCGACCCATTCTATGTGCGCTCTCACTCTTCCATTCTCTATTCCACACGGGTTCGTCGTCAAGAATAAAAATATAACCTTATATTTTTATATATGCGTGTTCTCGTTATTTTGTCGTCGTACGGTGATATATAACACTATGACCCTATTCTATGTTGTTGTTATTTCAGTGTTACAACCATTGTGCCCTCTAACCTTCGTCAGGTATGCCTATCAGTCTGGGTAACCATAAAGGAAATTCAAACTTAGACCATTATTTAACCTACATTTAAACATTGTGATAATAACAACAAAGATGAGGATATTAGTCTGAATATAAATGATGTAAATAATAACTCCTCATTGCAGGAATTCAGATAGAAATAATTGAATAATTTTTCCCACCTGAAACTATTCTGCACATATACAAATCTACCATCCGCCTGTGTATTGAATATTGCTGCCATATCTGGTCGGGTGCCCCTGCTGCTCTCCTTGGGCTTCTTGACAAAATACAAAGGAGGATCTGTAACGTGGTTGATACTGACTTGGCAGACCGGCTGCAGCCGCTCTCACACCGGTGTGATGTAGCTTCCCTGTGCCTCTTCTACAAGTACTTTCATGGCTTCTGCTCCGATGAGCTTAGATCACTGGTGCCGCCTAAGCACGAATTTACACGAGATACTAGATTAGCAACTAGGTCCCACGCTTTTACAGTTAAACAAATAAGATGTAACCGTAAATTCTACTCCAACAGCTTCTTTTCTCGCGCTTCCCGCCTGTGGAACTCCCTTCCACAAGTCTGCTTTCCCGACAGTTACAATCTCCAGGTGTTTAAATGTAGGGTCAATAGACACCTCCTATCACACTAACTCCCAACTATTCTCACAACACTCTCATCTACCCAACCCTCATTCTCGGTATCCTCACCCGCCTATCACCCACCCTCTGTTATTTCCTATATTTAATCAGCCTTTCTCCACTCTACGTAGCCCCCTGCACAGTAGTGGCAGTGACATGCCTTGCTCGGGGTGAAACGCTTATAAAAAAAAAAAAAAATGCAAACATAGTCAGTGCTTTTTTTTTCTTTCTTATCTATCAATTATGATATGCTAAATTTCAGTTTATTATTTTAGCTTTGTCTGTTAGTAACATAATCTATCAATGTATGAGTTTCTAGTTATTACTGAAAGTTGAAAAAATGTTTATGAGAAAAGTTTTGAATTTTATGCATTGCAAAAATGAAAGATGCCTTACAGAAACTAAACAAAATATTATGAAACAAGAAAATTTTGTTGGAGACAAAGATAAGTGTTCAACTTTTATGTATTACCAATCTTTCTATATGCTTGTGAATCCTGGACATGATCCTCACAGATGAAGAGGAGATGAGTCAGCAGAATGCGGTTTTACAGAAAGATGCTAAGAATACCATAGACAGAACATGTAATCAATGAAGAATTTTTAAGAAAAATGGGATGATATTTGTACTTAAATCTGAAAAGAGAGTAAAATTTATTAGTATACATAATGAGAAAATAGGGATTGTAGAATATAACACTCACAGGACATACTGAATTTGTTTGTTTAGCAGCATATCAATTCCTTATGGGTCATTTAATTCTAAAATGTAATTTTCTTGGGAGCATTATTAATTTCTTTTACAAAAATATATAAAATGGTAATATTTTATTTTATTGCATTTTTACTAGAAAATTTTTATAAATTCATAGTGCTTTGACCCTGGTTTGGGGGTTAACCCTTTACTATAGCTGGGAACCTAATAGATGTTACCACTCTGGGTCAGAGTGGATCTGGAAACAACAGCAATTAAGAAGTGATTCCAAATTCATCAAAATTGCCTGATCAGCAGTTTTGCTGCTAGATTTATTGTCATAACCCAAGATGAGACATATTGAAAGAAAGAGGTGCAGTGGGAAACTTTAAGTAAACAACCTAATTAGCTTATGTAAATTGATGGATGTGCGTTGTGGTACAGTGGCTATCGGCTCGGAACAAAAATTGGGGAGCTGAGTTCGAATTCCAGTTGAATTCATTGCATTCACTTACACGCAAATACCCTTGGGAAAATCATCTCTTCCTTCCAGTTATGGGTTAAATAACAGGACAGATTAGTTTCTATAGCCTTGGCTGGCAACCAGTCTACTGCAGAAAGCAATGGCAACCTACTGCGGGATAATCTTCTGCCCAGTCAGTTATGTCTCTTTCGAGACATGATCACCCAAGCATGTTTCACGTATGGCACTTAGCTAACTGAAATTGATGGCAGAACAGGGACTGGAAAAGAGATCAGGGAAACTAACTTGCTTAAAGCTACAAAAGATAAGAAGTTGTTGAGGACCATAACCATCCATGTCCTAAAGACAGAAAAATGGAAGATTTTATATATTTGTTTCACTTAACTTTCTTGTAAAAAAAGGTATGTAAAAAAACCCAGAAATGTTTTCAACTATTTATCATCAAATGAAATGCAAAGAAAACAGGATGTTATTTCATTTGTTTTCAATGGTCTATGCAAAATAGTCCCTCTCAATGGTTTATGTTTTTTATGTTGATCAAGGAAGTTTCTCTAGACAAAAAAACTAAATCTAAAACTAAAACTAGACAAAAAAACTAAATCTTTAGAAGTCTTTCTTATGTAAACTAACTTCATTGTGTTGTTGTTCACACCTGACTTTCAAAAAAGTTGTATTTCCAGGCACATTTAATTTAAGAACTTGATTACCATCTTGATGTAGAAAGCTAATAAATAAAATCTGCACAAGAGAATTGATCATAGAAACATAAGATGACAGTATTGTTTCGATTTAAGTTTCAATTCTTTTTGTAAGTATATTTGTTAGTGAAGAAGGCACCAAATTCTACTGACATGAAGCTGAGTGACTATATAAAAAAATTGCCTCGTCTACTGCAAGAAAAATTGGTTCAGAGTGTCGTATTAGAAAATTTTTCTTGTCAGACCACATCTTGCACATTTATAAATCTACCATGCATTAAATACTTTTGCTATATCTGATTTGTTGCTCCCATTGTGTATCTTAAGATTCTTGACAAGATCCAAAGAAGGATCTGTAATAAAATTAATCCTGACCAGGCATCTTAACTTCAGGCACTTTCTCACTGATGTGATATGACTTCCCTCTGTCTTTTCTACAAATGTTTTCATGGCAACTGCTCTGATGAGCTTTTTTGCCTCTACTATATAAATAGAAGTGTGTTACTAGATTGACAACTTGTTCTTACTGTTTTTACTGTTGAACTAACTAGATGCAGCCACCACTTCTACCTTAACAGTTTCATTCTAGCACTTCCCACCTGTGGAATTCCCTTCTGATTTCTTGCTTCCCTGGTAACTACAATTTTCAAAAATTTAAATGCAATGTCAATCGGTATCTTCTATCTTTTTTTTTAGCCCTTTTTAGTCTTTTTTTAAAATCATTCCTATTCTCAGTCTTCTCATTCTCTTTCACTTTCACCCCCTGTAACCTAGTGACATTATCACCTTCTTCTACTTCTTCTTTCATGTGCCTTGTCCTTTCAGGACGTAGGTGATCATGGCTTTCCATGTCTCCCTATCCCTGGTGGCTCTTAGCACACTTTCTCCTGTTACACCACGTAACCCTCATTCTGCCATCCACCTGCTCATGCCAGTCAAGTAAATTACAGCCTGTTTTCCCATCTCTCCTTCTCTCTATCTGACCTGTCAGTAGCAGGTTCCCTAAGACCTCCTTCCTCATTGCATGTCCCGATGCTCAGTATTAATTTCTTTTTCGTTTCCATCCTTTCCTAAACCTCATCATTGCTCACATGCTCAATCTATGATATCTGCAGCATTGGGGTGTAACAATTTAATTTTTTTTTTTTTAAACAAATAAGATTTTGCTCCATAATACCATGGACAGAACATGTGAATAATGTGGAAGTTTTAAGGAAAATAGAAACAAAATGTATGCTTATATTAAGAATCAGAAATAGACTATTGAAATGAAAGGAGGAAAGAAAGCTTGAAAAATTTGACACTTACAGGACATATTGAAGACAAGAGGGACAGAGAAAAATGTTTGGTAACCTATCTAATGTCTTTATTTAAATGGCTGGTAGAACAGGAAGTGGGTGAGATAATAAAAAGATAAATCTTGCAAAGTGCTAGAAAGGATAGAAATTTGTCGAGTGCCATGATTGTCCACAGCATATATAAGGAGCCTAGCACAATATTATAATTTGTTCATAATTGATTAATTGACTATAGAAAGAGATCGAAATAGTCTTTGAGTTTCAGTATAGTTGGTATGTTTTTCCGTTTATTCTTTCAAACAAAAGTTAATATTAAACTTCTCTGGCAAGATTTTTGCTTTAAATGAATCATACACTTTTGAAACTTCATGAGGCTCACATCAAAAACTGGAAATTTACTCAAAAGGTCTTAACTGGTGGTATTTATCATTTCCTTACAAGGAAATATTCAGAATTTATTGACTGAACACTCTGTGCTACTTTCATTTAATTTTATAAAATCTTTCTCATAAAACAAATATGTTTCTCAAGTCCAATAGTTTTTACTACTCTTTCCACTATTGATGTAGGGGGGGGCTTCCATGCCTTTTGTTTAAGTTACATGGGTGACCCATTTTAGTTGTTAGTGCTGTTGAAGAACGTGTATCTGTATTTTATAGACTACACAAAGGTGTTTGACAAAGAATGCTACAAATATCTGTTAGAGATGCTCAGCAACCTTGACATATTCAGGAAAGAAATTAGAATAATCAAGAACCTACACTGGGAGCAAACGACATTCGTACAGACAGGAAATGAGTTCAGCAGATATGCAAAAATAGAAAATGGTGTACGACAAGGATATGCCTTCTCACTTGATGTCAGTCAGTCAGTTAAGTACCATATGTGATACATGCTTGGGCGATCATGTCTTTTTCGAGACATGACTGACTAAACAGAATATAATAGACTGGTTGCCAACCAAGGGTATAAAACCCAATCTGTCCTGCTTTTCAATTCTTTTAGCGAGATCAGCCAATTAAATGTTATACATGATTCACGCTTGGGCGATCTGTCTTGAAAGATTGGGCAGAAGATTATCCTGCAGTAGTTTACTTTCTGTGGTAGACTGGTTGCCAACCAAGGCTATAGAATTCAATCTATCCTGTTATTTAATCTATAACTGGAGGGAAGAGACAGATTAATACCTTTCCCAAGGAATTCAACTGGAATTTGAACTCAACTCTCCAATTTCTCATTCCAAGCTGATTTATTCAACCTATACAGTGAGGCAATTCTGAGAACTAGAAATCCTGCCAGGATTCATTATTGGCGGCCACAATCTTAACAATATAAGATATGCAGATGACACAATGCTGATGGCAGACACAGAAAAGAAACTATAAGACTTCCTACAAAATATGGTGAAAGAAAGTGAAAAGAAAGGACTAAACATAAACTACAAAAAGACTGAATGCATGGTCATCAGCAAAAAGAGCCCAAAATGCCAACTGCAAGTCAGGAGTACTAAAGCCAGCACAAACATTTAAATACCTAGGAAGTGTTCTAACAGGACAGAATATGTGACACTAAGATCTGAAGATGTGCTGGAATGGTCTAAGGTGCATTCCAAAAGCTAAGAAGGAAAATTTCATTGGAAACAAAGAAAAAATAGTGAGCTGCTACATGATATCTGTCCTCCTGTATAGCACCAAATGCTGGACAATCTCTTCAAAGATGAAGAAGAGACTTGAAACAATTGAAATATAGTTCTTCAGAAGGATGCTGAGGATACTAGGGAATGAAAATTTGAGCAACAACAAAGTTTTGGATAGAAAGGAAACTTTTACTTAACATCGGGAAAGAGCAGTTGAAATTTCAAGTGATATGTTATTATCCTTTAGCCTTTTTTTATAGCTGTTTTTATTTCCTCACCATTCAGTTCATTATTTTTTTTTTTTAATCATATCACCCCAAGCAAGGCTAAAATGCCGCTGATGCACGGGGGCTACGTAAGAGTGAAAAGACTGGAAAAGAGAAAAACCGGAAACCACATCCTAAACAGGAAACAAGGGATGAGCCTCTTCACCTGTTCAATAGACGTGGGTGGAGTGTGAACCAGGTGATAGCTTATGTTTATAGATGGACATTGAAATGCTTGGATTGATGTATGGTTTTAATTCTGCAGGTACCTTCTTAAGAACAAAATTTCTATTTATGTCAATGTGTGAAAACAACAACAATAACAACATAATAATAATAATAGTCATATATAATAATAATAATTTCTAACAGTAATAATAATAGTCATAAAGTAATAATAGTAAATCATATATAATAATTTCTTTAGAGTCATATATGATGATAATATAAGCCATATATCATAATAATAGTCGAGTAATAATATAATAGTCATATAGAAGGACCTCCAATCCGTGGTGGATTGGGGTAAGAAATGGCTCGTAAAATTCAATTCTTCCAAAACGAAGCTGCTGTCAATTAACCACCACACACAACCGCACATCCCTCCCATTAGCATGGAACAGGCTTGCCTCCCAGAGAGTAAAACACTATGCCTGCTTGGCCTGACACTCTCAGCGGACCTCAAGCGGAATGACTATGTCGAATCCATTCCTAAATCCGCAGCTATGAAAGTTGGCTCTCTGTGCAGGGCCCGGAAATTCTTTCCGCCTGAATCTATCCTGAGTACTGCTGCCACATCTGGTTGGGTGCCCCTTCTATTCTCCTTGGGGTTCTTGACAAAATACAGCGAAGAATCTGTAATGTGATTGATACCGACTTGGCTGACCGCCTGCAGTCTCTCTCTCACTGGCGTGATGTGGCATCCCTGTGCCTCTTCTATAAACACTATCATGGCTTCTGCTCTGACGAACTTAAATCACTGGTGCCCCCCTAGATGTGAATTTGCACGAGATACTAGATTGGCAACTACAGTGAAACCAATGAAATGTAACCGCAATTTCTACTCCAACAGCTTCTTTCCTCGCACTTCCCGCCTGTGGAATTCCCTACCGCATACTTGCTTCCCCGACGGCTACAACCTCCAGGAGTTTAAATGTAAGGTCAATAGACACCTCCTAACACACTAACTCACTCCCACTCTCTCCAATTCTCTCCCTATGTACATCCTAATTTGTCTATCACCCTCCTTCTGACATTTCCCATACCCAATCCCTCTATGTAACCATCTGTGCTATAGTGGCAGTGGAATGCCTTGCTTGGGGTGACACGATTAAAAAAAAAAATAATTGTAATAATAATATGGTAATAATAAAAACAATAAAGTAGAATCCTGATCTTAGATTTGGAGTAAAAACCTGTAAAAAAAACAAAAAAAAAACTATAAAAATACATTTGATATGCCATAGTAATTAAATTAGAAAGAAAGGGAAAGACAGTGTGGCCATTGTTGATTTTGATAATACTTTTGAATGAAATAGTTAACATTAATTACATAATAATCGTAAGATGTTTTGAAAAATATTTTTCTTCTTCCACGACAGAAG
Organism: Ascarosepion bandense; assembly: GCA_037127315.1. Classification (NCBI taxonomy): domain Eukaryota; kingdom Metazoa; phylum Mollusca; class Cephalopoda; order Sepiida; family Sepiidae; genus Ascarosepion; species Ascarosepion bandense. Next base: position 7,053,717 of record JBBBDQ010000511.1, read on the forward strand.
GATGTTTAAATCATGACCACATGTCTTCACTCTATGAATTTTACAATTGCTAAACCATCATTTATGCACTAGACTCCAACAGGTGCAGATGGGGACAATGTAAGAGATTGTTCATACAGTAATGTATTTTGCATAAGAATAATTGAGTAAAATATGAAGTAATCTCTTTCTGTTCTGTTACAAATACTTGATTCCACCACACATTTTGTTTTCGTTTTTCTGCACATGGTAACTGTATATTTGAGTGCATGTGTTGCAAGAAAGGATTAAAATTAATAATAATAATACATGTAAAATCAAACTTATTCAAAGTTTCCAATGAATATTTTTGTCTATATTTCTGAGATGAGGTAGTATTTACAGTATTTAAATTATTTGGACTTGTCCTCATCTTTGTTGCTATTTGTACAACATTTTCTTAAGGACACATGGCCCAGTGGATATAGACATTTCTTAGTTCCTGTGACTTGATTCAGAGTCGTGAGTTCAATACCAGGCTACAGCAGTGGTGAACAAATAACTTGAAAAGTTAGAGGGAGATAACTCATGACTACCAGAAGAGGCTCTAGGCAAGGAATGGAGTTCATATACCCCAGTGATCGTAATAAAGGGTTCGGTTTGAAATTCCTAGCACCTGAAGAAGGCCAGAATTTACAACGGCCGAAACATTGTACAAATGGCAACAAAGATGAGGACAATAGTCCGAATAATATAAATACTGTGAATTTTCTTTTCTATATTGTTCTCTGAAAGAAGCATATTAAGGCCAGCTGCTAACAACAACACTAATCTTCACGATAATCCCCTCTTTACTTATTGAGTGTAATTCATGGCTGACATAACTGAGTATGTCTTGCTTTTGAGATTTAATGTAAGTAAGGATTAAGCAAATCTCACCTAATCCATTTACCTCATGTGGATTATTTCATAACCCTTTTGAAAGCAATCACTTGTTCTAGCAATAACATAAATGTGAGATTTCCTTACTGGTGATAACTTTACCATGATTTATCTTTGAGAAAAGATTTCATCTTACATAATGATAATATCAGCCATCTCCTTATATAGAAACATTCAGCATTCACTGACTGAGAAGCCAGTGCCACTGTTAAATTAAACTTATAGATTTTTTATTTTAATAACCATGTCCTTAAGGACACATGGCCCAGTCAGTATAGACATTGGTTAGTTCCTGTGACCCAAAGAGTTGTGAGTTCAATACCAGGCTACAGCAGTGGTGATGTAACTTACAAGGTTAGAGGGAGATACCTCATGACTTCCAAAAGAGGCACTACTATGCAAAGGATGAGAATTATATACCCCTGTGTTTGTAATAATAGGTTCAATTTGAAATTCCTAGTGTTATATATCGCCGTACGACGACAAAACAACAAACACGCATATATAAAAATATAAGGTTATATTTTTATTAATGACGACGAACCGTGTGGAATAGAGAAAGGAGTGTAGTCTTGCCTGTGGTGTTTCTCTGCTTCCACTGGCCGTTCTCTGCTGGCGAATCCATGTGTCGAGGTCTTTATATAGTCTTCTAGAACCGGGACTTTCCTTCCGGTTTTGCCTCGCCCACGCAACGTCCACGTAATTCCCAGAGACACCTGTTCTGTTTGCCTCCGTAGTCATTTCCGCCGCTGTCGGAAATAAGGTCAAACGACATCCGCTCCGGCCTCGACAGGATGTATTTCACAAACACCCGCCCTGCCGCTCGCCGACCCCTCCACCGACGGGAAACACCATCGCTTGCATCACTTCCTCGGGTGGGGCCAGATTGTTATATTACACTAGCACCTGAAGAAGGCTGGAGTGTACAACAGCCGAAACATTGTACAAATGGCAACAAAGATGAGGATAATAGTCCAAATAATGTAAATACTGAAAATACTACATCATCTCAGAAATATAGACAAATACTATTGTTTTATCCTCATGTTAAGACTAATCTTTCACCAAAAAATGATTCATGATCAAAAGTTTACACATAATTGATTCATGATCAATCATTTATACACAGTGGTTTATCTTAAAATGAGACTTTTTTTTTATTGAAAAATACGAAACATAAATTACTATAATAATGGATCATGTTCATATAGAGGCAAAAGTTATATAGTCCTATCATGTCATAATTTCCATAACCGAAAAGAATTGCAGGAGCATAATGGCATGTCTAGTACAAGATAGCTCAATGGAATTCATCTTTCTTTTTTTTTATTTAATCATTTCACCCTAAGCAAGCCAAGGGGTCAATAAGTGTGAAAGAATATGAAAACCAAAAACATTATTGAGGGAAAAGAACAATAAGAGAACAGGAATTAAAAAAGAAAAGAAGATAATGATTGAAATTGCATTTAAATTTTTGAAGATCAAAGTTGACTGGAAAACAAGATACTGGAAGAGAGTTCTAAAAGTGAGAAGTGTGAGAGAGGAAACTGTTAGCATAGAACTTGTGGTTTACATCTAGCCATTTTAAGGGGTAAAATGATAAGAACTTGCTGTTCATCTAGTGCTGAGATTAAATTTATAAAGTCTAGCTACCAAAGAAGAAAGCTTATCAGAACAACTGCCCTGAAAATATTTATGGAAAATAAATCTTGTTTTAAATTCAGTTTTCTGTTTCTCAGACTGTTTGCTATCTTTAGGCAAGTGAACCCAATTTGCTCTGCTATAAAGAATTTTCCCTGTAGATGAATGGATTCATGCTTTTCCAAGGATATTAGTAAGAAGTAAATCAAAACGAATTGAACACAGCATGCTGATTTCAATTTCTGTGTTATTCTATATAGGTTCCAACAGTGTAACAGTTTGAACCTACATAGGAGATATCCAAAGGCATGGCACATGAGATTAAAATCTACCCCAGTAGAGAAAATAAAGGGTCCAGTTTGAAATTCCAACCTATATCACCTGAAGGCTGGAATGTACGATGGCCAAAACATTGTAAATATAACAATAAAGATGAGGACAACAGTCCAAACAATTTAGAAGAAGGCTAAATTTGAATTAAAAAATTTATATTTAATGCTAAGTGCTTGTTCTGTCGGGAGAAAATCTCTTCCTCTGGACTTGATAATAGGGTCATTTTTTTGTATTGGTCAATGTTATATTTGTAAGCTTTTATTACATGCACAGTATAAATATGAAATGCATTACTTTGATTGTTTATCAGAGCTGTCTTGACTTGAAAATTTTCTCATCTTCAGCATAGCTTCTTGTTTCCAAACACACCTACCTACACAAGACCATTTGTGTTTTGTCAACACCCACTAAGCCAACTTCTAGTTTATATTGCAACTATGCTAAGCAGACCACAGTTACAGTTATATTTTTATTTTCACATCAAAAAATTAGATAATAACACTGCCCAATTATTTTTTTTACCTGTTCTCATATTTTAATCATATTAAATTAATATTTTAATCATATTAATCATATTAAATTAATATTTTAATCATATTAAATTAATATTTTTAAAAATCCAAAAATGAAACATACTATACTGATTTTTGGCATACAACATTAAAAACACACACACACACACACACACACACACACACACACACACACAATTTTCTTTGTTTTTTTTACCTAATTTCATTTAATCACATTTTCAGAACCTGAAATTTTTATTTTGACATCTAAAAATTCATGAATAGTTGATTTTTTAGCACCGCTTAGATGTGGCACAAGGCCGAAAGTATGGGGTATCCAGTGAGGATCAAACTCGCTACTCAGTTGTAATAGGTTCTAGTAAGACAAGCATGTTAATCATTACACCACGCTGAGATGCCTTAAAAATTCACGAATAGTACCATATAGTATTATGTTTTAACTGGTCTCATATTTTAATCAGATTTTCACTTGACTTTTTTATTCTCATCATCAAAGCAGTTTCAGCTTAAAAAACACTGCAAAAGACTTTGATTTCTCATCTTCAGCATGGCTGCTCATTTCTGAGCATTGCAGTCTGCTCAGACCCATTTGTATTTCTTCAGCACTCACAGAACCAACATGCGTTTATTTTTGTAACTATGCTGAGTGGACCTTGGTTACAATTGAGTTTGAGTTTTGTTCAATGGCATATCAACCTCTGTGGGTTATTAATGCCAAAAAGGTGGGGTTTTAAAATATTTTTATTTTATAATGTTCGATTATAGTGGAAAGGTTGATTTAGTCAGATTTTAATGAAAATTTTTTTGTTTTTATTTTTTTATTTTAGAAAGCTGAAAATGTCTTCTAGTTTTGTTTTCGAAAATGTTTTGCTGAGAATAATTTTTTTCCTTCAAAAATGTGTTATGGTAATAATTATTTTTTTTCTTCAAAATGGTAATATTTTTCTTTCAAAAATGTATATATTTCTATAAAAGTTTATTTTTATACTTTCATAGTGTTTTGACCCCACTTTGGGGGTTAACTATTTGCCCATAGCTGGGACACTAACAGGTGCTACAACTCCGGTTCAGGGTGGACCTGGGAACAACAACAATTAAAAGGTGGTTCCATGCTCCTCACAACCTCCCAGTCAGAGGCCTTGCTGCTGGATGCAGTTTACTGTCATACTCAGGACCTTAGTTATAATTCAAGTATGTGTCATGCTGGGGGTCAAAGTTTAGAGTTTTCCTTTTCCTAGGTTGATTGCCAATCACAAATGTTTTCATTCTGCTTTTTGTTCCAAGATGCTAACCATTATACCATCTACACTCTATAATTGCAAATGGATAAAGCTTCTTTTCAATTGGGCCTTGATCATGGTCATGGTCTTGGTTTTTTAACTTTTCATGGTTTTATTTCCCAGGATTTAGAGAAGTCATTAATATTCAGGTAAAAACATGATTAGAATGTCACTGATTTTCTGTTTTTGTTTTTCCAGAATACAGACATCTTTCACTTAATCCTTTAAACCTGTTGCCAAGTGATATTTGCATGGGAAAAAGAGGAAAAAAATTCTAATTATAACTCAGGAGAGACTAGAAAATCTCTAACATAAAGATTCATTTGTTTAAAATGCCTCTTCTAAAAACAAAAGAAACATTCTATATTTCTACTTATTTTTAAGCCAATTTCATTCTTTGTTGGTTGTCAGATATAAAAAGAGAGAATTGCTGGAGTTGTATTAATTATATGAGCTTCAGATAAATTATTTTAATTAATCTAATATCAAAAACATCTTCATTTACACTTTAAATGAGCTATTTCTTATTATGATAAACATAATTATAGGGTATTTGAGTAGATATCCGTTTTCTTATGCTGTGATATTTCTGAAAGGCGGTATTGTAACTATTTACATTTTTACATTATTTGAACTGTTATCCTTATTTTTATTGTCATATTCACAACATTTTGGTCATTGTACATTTCAGCCTTCTTCAGGTGATATAGAATTTCAAACTGGACCATTTATTTTGTCTACTGGGGTAGATTTTAGTCTCATGTGCCATGTCTTTAGATATCTCATGTTTCAGTTAATTCCTATTTTAGTAACTCAACTCTCCAAGTTTGTTATTTTTTAAACTTTTTTTTCATCGCTGCTGTGGCAAGGTATTGAATTCACAACTCTTTGGGTCAAGTCACTGGATTACTTCAAAATAACTTATGAACAAAAACTTGGAGAGTTGAGTTACTAAATCAAGTTCATTACATTTAGTTATATGCTAATACCCTTGGGAAAGGTCTGAATCCATCTCTTCTCCCTCCAGCTATGTGTAAATAGCAGGACAGACAGGATCCTGTAGCATAGCGTGGTGAATAGTCTAAAGAAAGACAGCTCTGAATTCAAAACCTGCAGAGGGTCATTTGGGAACCTTGTGGCATACTGTGTACTACTCTCTGGATTTGGCGCTTTCAAAAAGAGACTAGTACCAGTAGCAGGAGCAGTATATATGTTTAAGGAAAAACCTATGGCAAGGCGGAAAATATTTTTTATACTTTATGAGTTCATTTGACTAAAGTAATATTTACATTGATGCAATTACAATTACACATGAAGAAGAGGAGATGCTGAAATTTTAAATTTAAATTTTTAATATATGTTTTGGGTATATGGTCTAGTGTGAAGTTTGGTGAGAATTGGATAAAAATTGTGGATTTGTATAAAGGACATACAGATAGACAGCCACACACACAAACATCTTGCCTCTTATATGTATAGATATCTTTTAAATAAATTATTTATGTAGGATAGCATTGTACAGTCATCGTTTATCCAGGGGATAGCAATTCATAAATAGTGCCATGTCCCTTTAGAACTTTGGTGATCATGGTTCTCCATAATTTCCTGTTCTTTGTAGCTCTTAATAAATTTTGTTTTGTTATCTCTCCTTGTTCTGCCATTTACTCAAGCTTTCTAGGCCCGTTAGGCATTGTTTCCTTCTGTTCTTTTTGCCTTCTATCTGTCCTATGGGTAACAAATTTTCCAAGTCCACTTTCTTCATTATGTACCCTGGAAATTGCAACTATCACTTCCTGATGTTGAGTAAAAGTGTCCTTTTTGTTTCCATTTTTCGAAAACTTTGTTGTTGCTCACATGTTTGGTCCATGATATTCTCAGCATCCTTCTGTAGAACCACATTTTTGTTGTCTTGAGACATTTGTCTCAAGACAACAAAAATGTGGTTCTACAGAAGGATGCTGAGAATATCTGAGGAGATTGTCCAGCATTTACAATCATAGAGGAAGACAGTTCAGTACTCTTTTATTTGCTCATCAAGCACAAAACTTTTTCCTCTTAGTAGATTCTAAAGGATGTGCATTGTGGTGCAATTGATAACTGCCTGGAAAGAGAAGTTGGAGTTTGAATTCCAGTTGAATCCATTGCCTTCACTTACGAGCAAATACCCTTAGGAAAGGTATGAATCCATCTCTTCTCCCTCTAGCTATGGGTTGAATAGCAGGACAGATTGGGTTCCATAGCCTTGGTTGGCAACTATTTTTTTTTTAATTGCCTCACCCCGAGCAAGGCAGTAATGCCACTGATGTGCAGGGGGCAACATAAGAGTAAAATGATTGGAAAAGAGAAAGTCGGAAACCACATCCTAAACAGGGAACAAGGGATGAGCCTCTTAACCTGTTCAATAGACGTGGGTGGAGTGTGAACAGGGCGATAGATAGATCTATCTACTCCAACTATTCTACCGCTGAAAGAAATGGTAGCCTACTGTGTGAAAATCTTCTATCTAGTCAGTCATGGATCAAAAGAGACATGATTGTCCAAGTATATATTATACATGGCAGTTAACTGACTGAATGAGATTCTGTCTAGATTGAGATGTTAAAGCTGTTCTGGATATAGGCATAACATTCTTTACTTTGGATTCTTGTTATGAATTCATTTTTAATTACCAGTAAATAACTTGTCCAAAAATGATTTTTTTCTATGTCTACCAAGAAGAGAAAGACAATTGTTGAAATGACTCAAGTCACGTTGTATGAATACATGGTGGAGTTCATTTTATTCCTTTTGAATGTTTCCTATATGATTAACTCCAGTTTAAATACTGCACAAGCAACAAAGGGCTAAGTCAGTCAGTTAAGTGCCATACGTGATACACGCTTGGGCGATCATGTCTCGAAAGAGACATGACTGACTGGGCAGAACATTATCCCGCAGTAGGTTGCCATTGCTTTCTGCGGTAGACTGGTTGCCGACCAAAGCTATAGAACCCAATCTGTCCTGCTATTTAACCCATAACTGGAAGGAAGAGACGGATTAGTACCTTTCCCAAGGGTATTTGCGCGTAAGTGAATACAATGGATTCAACTGGAATTCGAACTCGGCTTCCCAGTTTCTCGTTCCGAGCCGATATCCACTGTACCACAACGCACATCCTTAAGGGCTAAGTAAACTTCAAAAATAGTTCTAAGATTTCACTTCTTCTTTGCGCCAGGTTCTTTCAGATCCTGATTATTCATGACTCTCCATGATATCCTATTCCTTAGGAATGCCTTTCTTTTTTTACTATCCCTCCCACTCCATTTTCTTCTATCAATTTACACATTCTCATTAGGTAGATTGCTTGCTGTTTCTCTCTGCCTTGCTTTCAATATGTCCTGTGAGTGTCCAATTTTCCCATCTTTCTTTCTTATATGTCCCAGAAATTACAACTGCTTCTTTCTGATTCTAAGTATGTTTTTTTTGTTAATATTTTCCTAAAACCTTCCATGTTACTCACATGTACCATCCATAATATTCTCTTCATTCTTCTGTCAAACTTTATTTCCATTGTTTGATGTCAGTGAGGAAATTGTCCTGAAATCTCTGCCATATAGGTGAATTTATATTACACTAGCAGTATAGCCCAGCGTTGCTCGGGTGTAATGAAAACTTTTATATATATATTATCGATTTTCTACACTATTGTAAGAACTGCAACCTTGAAACTTCTGAATATTGTTTCTTATGTCTTTGTCTATGAGTGTATCAAATTTGATTAAAATCAGACTACTCCTTCTATAAGCCGTTTTTTTTTTATTATCGATTTTCAATATTTATCGGGGTACCTCAACACAAAACCTAGCTAAGAACACTCACCGACGCTTATAGTACAACTGTGTAAATTTTCAAGAAAATCGAATCAGCCATTTCAGAGTCTATAGGTAATGGATACACACAGACAAAATTCCATTTATAAATAAGTTTAGATTTAGATAACAATTCAGTTTTTAGTTTCTAATTTTCCTGTTTCTTAATACTTTGCTTACTTTTTGGAAGGTATCTTTTGCTATTTGCAACTTCTAATTTCAATATCACATTTTCCATCATCAATTAAAATGATTCCCAGATATTTGAATGTTTTTACTTAGCTGATTTTTTAATCATTTCACCCATAATAAACGTAATAAAGCCACTAAGAAGCAAGAAGATACTGTGTGAAAAGATATGCGCTAAAAAAATTTTGAAGGAAAGATAACAATAAAAGAACAGGAACTAAGAAGACAGAAGATAATGATTGACACTGCATTTAAATTTCTGAATATATAAAGTTGACGGGAAATCAAGAAGTTGGAAGAGAGTTCTCGAGGCAAGAAGTATAAGAGAAGAAACTGTTAGCATAGGACTTATGGTTATATTTAGCCATTTTAAAGTGTAAGACGATGAGATCTAGCCACTAATCTAGTTTATACTTAAATACATATGTCTAGGTACCAAAGAGGAAGGCTCATCAATACAATTGTTATGAAAATATTTATAGAAAAGGCACAGGGAAGCTATGTTACAGAATCTAAGCTACATGAATTGGAGATTCAAAGCTTGTGTTTTGTGCTGTTTGTTTTGCTGACAACCATCTACATCATGCAAAAAAAGGTGCTGGTAACTTTTACATCTTATAAAAAATTCAAAATATAACCACAAAGAGGGCAGCAAAATTTAATGGCATTTCCACTTATTGTTACAGCACTTATTTAATCAGGTTTTCTTTTCCTACATTTAGTACTTTACAAAATCTTCTCACACTTTTACAATATTGTGACAAAATACTTTTTGGTTTTTGCCTCATTTTCTTTTCTTGTTATTTCATGAGTAATTGATTTAATGTTTGCTTCTGGGTTTTTGCTTGTCAAAGTAATTGTGAGATATAACATTTTTCAGTTGGGAAAACTTCTGACAATTTTCTTAATTTAGTTGTTGTCACACCTGGAGCAAGTTATTTGGTAAATATAAATTCAGGTACATCTATTAATATTCATATATGTACAATAATGAGATTTTGGTGCAGAATATATTTGGATATAATTATGTTTTAATTCTTAACACATTATCTTGCAAATATTTTACAAATACACTACCGACCATAAGTTTGGGACCACTCAAATTTTTAGCAGAATCAAATTTTCCAAGTTTGTATTCTTTGTTATTCTTATGCAGATGTCAAATAAAAAAAAAAGTATTCTTTTCAACTTTAAAGTAAACATTTAATCAGTTTGCTACATGACTCCTCTTATTGGGATCAACTTTTTGCCAAAAATTCAGATTTATTCAGATATTATAATTCCGGTATAATTTATTTTTGAAAACCATATTACTACAGTATAAATGGCAAGGAAGAAACAGCATTGAAGAAAAAGCTCAGGTTGAAATTCTTCTGAAAGAAGGATATTCTGAACGTGTTATCACTAAAAAATTAAGACTATCAAAAAAATGGCGTGCATTATTACCTTCAACAACTTCGTGTAACTGAGTTAAATATTGACAGAAAACGATCTAGTAGGCCCAGAGTAGCATCTATTGTAGAGGATAGGCACTTGATCATATCTAGCAAGAGGAATAAAAGAAAAACCCATTCTGGAATTAACAATTGAAATGAATTCTACTCGGCAACATCCAGTATCTGTTACTACTGTTAAGAGATGACTTCATTCTTCTGGGCTTAAAGGCTGTGTAGCAGTTAAGAAACCACTATTAAAGAAGGAGAATAAGGGATGAAATTGATCATACAGTTTCAAATAAACTTCCTAAAAATGAACAAATATTGTTCAAATGCTTGCAGGATGCTTGGAAATCACTTTCACGAACTTATTTTTATAAGTTATTAGAAAGAATGCCAATGATTTGCTCTGCAGTAATAAAGGCTTGTGCTGGTTTCTTTGATGAAAAGAAAATATGAATTAACTTTAATTAAATTCGAAATTACTCTTAATTTTGATTTTAATTATTGTACAATTGTGAGCAACAATGAAATATATCTATATTTATTTTTCTAAGACATAAAATGTGTTATTTCTTTCTCTGAGAGAATAAATCTAAGGGGTCCCAAACTTATGGTTGGCAGTGTATATTATGTCATTGTGTAAGGTTAGTTTATAGGAAGTGTGGATAGTATAAGAATTTTCAGTGTGGAATCACTGACCTTACTTCAAATTCTGATCAATTCTGTTTTCCTTCATTTGTACTAACCTTGAAAAGTGCTTGAATATATCTTCCACCAGGTCGGAGTTAAATAGCAGAGCAGACTGAGTCCTTTTGCCTTACTTGGCAGCCAGTGTAAATGAAAAAAATTATGAATTTAAAATGGAAGAAGGTAGTTTGGAGTAAGACTGTCAAGAACACACACAGACACACATATATATATATATATAAAATCATGTTCTTTTGAATACGGCCTCATTTTCAATGACTATTAACAATTGCACATGATGTAACCGTAGACAATTTTGAAACTTTCAGTTTTCAAAAAAAATGCCAAGATGTAGAAAAAAGAATTCTAATTCTTGAAAATGACTGCGATAGTCAAAAGTACTTGAACGAAACAATAATACAATATGAACTTTGGACAGTTTATCTACAATTCCAGTCATAATAATCAACACGAAAATTAGAAAAATACAATAAAATATTAAACAGACAAACCTTGCCAGTTGCTTTTAATAATACTTGTTTGTCATATATATATATATGTGTGTGTGTGTGTGTGTGTATATATGTGTGTGTGTGTATATATATGTGTGTGTATATATGTGTGTGTGCGTATATATGTGTGTATATATGTGTATGTGTGTGTATATATATATGTGTGTATGTGTGTGTATATATGTGTGTGTGTGTGTATATGTCTGTGTATATATGCGTATATATATATGTTTTTGCATGTGTGTATATATATATATATGTTAGTGTGAATATGAGTGTATGTGTGTGTGTATATATATATATATATATATATATATATATATATATACATATATATATGTATATATATATATATATATATATATACACACACACACACATATATAGATATATAGTTATTGTTATAATAATATCATACTGCAACTCAAAAGCTATCAAGTGTTGGTGTTCAATGCACCATCACCAGGCTGTGAAATGTGGTTCATTCACTGGGTCGTATATCTATTGATAAGGAAATTTAGAATAACAATCAAACTTAAAAAATAAAAAATGCAACCATATTAGATGATTGTAGTGAAGTGGGGGGGTTATTATAGTTTAAAAGAATTGTGGGTGTAGACCAGCGAATACTGGGACAAAATGTAGAGATATAAACCAGACAGGATGTGTCAATTATTTAAATAAGAATTGAACAAAACTACTTGCTAATGTATTATTTTTAGATGCGACAAGGTTGAAAATAATAAATAAAAACAATAAAAAAATAAAGTATTCGTCTTAAAGGGTTTTGATAATATAAAAAAATGGTTTTGAAGAAATTGATGTAAGGCCATAAAGTTAAATTTTAAAAGCAGAATTACTAGATTATAGAAATGACTCGTAGTTAAAGTAAGCATACACAGCAATTTAACAGTTAATAAAGATTCATTTTAAGGTATATATAATTCATTAAAAGAAGGTTTATAGATTCTAGCAAATAGGAAACAAATTGAGAAAACCTTAGATATATTTAAGAGTGCGAATATTCTTATGATGACAGTCAGTCAGTCAGTTAAGTGCCATACATAGACTGGTTGCCCGACCAAGGCTATAGAACCCAATCTGTCTTACTATTTAACCCATAACTGGAAAGAAGAGATGGATTAATACCTTTCCCAAGGGTATTTGCGCGTAAGTGAATATAATGGATTCAACTGGAATTCGAACTCGGCTCCCCGGTTTCTCGTTTCGAGCTGATATCCACTGCACCACAAAGTGGTTTAATTATGCTGGTTTAATAAGTTAGTTTTTGGGAATTTAATTATATGGATATCAACTCGAAATGACAAATCGGGGAGCCAAGTTCGAATTCCAGTTGAATTCCTTGCATTCACTTATGCACAAACATCCTTGGGAAAGGTATTAATCAGTCTCTTCCCTCCAGTTATGGGTTAAATAATAGGACAGATTGGGTTCTATAGCCTTGGCTGGCAACCAGTTTACCACAGAAAACAATGATAACCTACTGCGGGATAAACTTCTGCCAAGTCAGGTATGTCTCTTTTGAGATATGATCACCCAAAGTGTGTATCACATATGGCACTTAACTGACTAAATTATGTGGATTTTTTCTGGTAAGCAAAGAAAACATATTTCATGTAATGATTTACATGTTCTAGCTTTTATTAATCTCATCCATTTTACTGTCGGAGTTTTATTTGTATCTTTCAATTGAAAAAGTATTTGGAGAGAGAAATTGAGTTACTGTAGATTTTATAATTAAAGGATAGATTAAGCTGATAAAAACGAGTCTTAAAAATGTTCTTAGTACTTTTGATATAATGTTTGATAAGATTTGAATAGTCTGTAGTGGAGATGGTAGCTTGGTATAATATGGAATTTGTAAGGCATCTATTTTGTAGAGGACATTCATTTGAGTCACAACAATTGCATGTATTAGTATTATTTTGTTATTTATAATAGGTTGGTTATGATTGTTAATTTTGTTATATTACTTTAGGATTTTATTGTTGTTTTTTTATTATCATTTCAAGATTATCAGTCCAGCTATAACTATGTTTCAGTGTATTCTTATTAAAACTTTTGCTAAGGGGGTTATTAGTTGGGAAGTGTTTCTGAATTAGGTTAAGAAATTTATTGCCTAATTTAGTACTAACCATTTGTTTAAATGGTGGTGTGTATCCAAGTATTGTTCTATTTTGATTATGTTTGGTATTATTATTATTTTGCATATAATATTTAATATCATTGCATTTATAGCTGCTAGTTTTAGGGCAGTATTGTAGTATTGACTGTGTTTATAAAAAATGTCTTCATTTGAGGAATGATTGTTTATTCTGTATTCAACAGAATGTGGTACATGTTTAATAATAAATGGTGGGTGATTAGATTTAGGATGTATGTAGATAGGGTTAGCATTATATTTTATGTAGGTATGCATTATTAATTAAATCTAGAGTAACATCTAGGAAGTCAAATTTTTAGGTTAGGTTGTATTATTATTTTAAGACTATAGTTTTTCATTAGGCTATGTATAAACTTAAGAATTCTATCTACTTTAAAGTTTGTAGAATTATGGACAATCATGAGACCATTGTCTCTATATAACCCACTGTCAGCTATAAGATCAGATGATTCTGCAGTATCCATTGATTCCATGGCAATGTCAAATAGGTTCTTGGAATTAGACTTTATCCATTGTTCATTGTTGTGGATATATATAGGATAGGGATTGAGTGCATGTAGATATGAGGGTGGACACCAAGGTAAATACCGAGTGGCAACATTCGGTTGAATACTTGAATATTTAGGTCAAAGTTAATTTGTCAAGTGATCCTGAGGGCCACTTTTTTTTTTTTTAGCAAAGACTTGTTGTCTTGTCAACATTATTTATGATTAATATGAAATTGTCAAGCAAATTCAATTGTTTATATTAAAAAAAATGAAAAGGAAATAAAGTTTTTGAACAAGTTTTTCTGGTTGTTTAACAGAATGGAAACATAAAAGCAGGGTGCCGTCAGTTTACTGATTGCTTGTGTCTGTTGAAGGTAAATGAAAATAACTTGCAGTGAGAAAAAATGCTTCTCAATCAGGACAAGAAAAATATATTAGTCAGGATATAAAGTAAAGTTTTATTAAATAAAAAATTTTTTAGCATCAATCATATTATATAAAGTAACAGCTCAGGTTAGTAAAATAGAATAAAAAATGAGCAAGTAGATTTTTAAAATGAAGCACTTCCCAATTTAGAAAAAATAATATAACAACTTTCATTGAGAATTATCATACATGTATCATTAAATGTGATAAATCTGTTAACAAGAGTGTAGGGTTACCCCACTTGTTTGCCAAAGAATTTCTGATGACTGCTAGATGCTAATGCCTCAGCAGTATTTAAGAAAAAGGTAAAATGTCTCATCCTCATTTGCTTTAGTGATAAAACATATCTTGTACTCCTCTAGGGAATGTTTTGATTGCCAGCAAACCCTATATCAGATTGAATATGTCTTTAATATCTCCTATTAATGTTAAATTTTTCAAGTCTTTTTTCATATTGGGACAATGAAAGTTGCCTTCCAAAATTTAAACAAACAGTTAAGAAACAGCAAAATCTCATTACAAAGAAAAGAGTACTGAACTATTATGTAATATCAGTCCTCTTATATGATGGTTAATGATGGACAATCTCCTTACATTCTCAATCTCATAAAGAAGAAACTTAAGATAATAGAAATGTGGTTCTACAAAAGGATGTTGAGAATACAATAAACTGAACAATTGAGTAATGACACAGGTTTTAAGAAAAATGGAAACAAAAAGGACACTTTTATTTAACATCAGAAAGAGATAGTTGAAAGTTCTGGGGCACATAATGAAGAAAGAGGGCTTAGAAAATGTGACACTCACAAGATACATTAAAAGCAAGTGGGACAGAGAAAAAACAGCAAATAATCTAGCCAACCAATTTGTGTAACTGGGTGGCAAAATAGGGATTAGGAGAGATAGTGAAAAATAAAATTTATTAAGAGCTACAAAGGACAAGAAATTGTGGAGAGCCATGGTTGTCCATATCCTCAAAAGGCACCTCATATAGAAGAAGAAACATTTGAAGGATAATAAATAGATACAAACACACACACACATGTATAATTTAATATCTTGGACCATATTTCTGGTTCTTCTGAAATTAACTTCTGACAATTTCTGATGGAATAATCTCCTTGTCTGAAAAACATCATTCATAATTTGAAAAAGTTGGCCACTAAAATCAATTGGCACAAAAGCTGCCATTTTAATAGTATTTGCCTAAAAAAAAAACATTTGCAGCCTAAATATCTATCTACATATATATATATATATATATATGAGAGGGGGAGAAAGAGAGATAATGTGAAGATAGGAATCAACACTGCAGGAGACTGACTCGGCCATTGCAAGATGTCAAAGTTGTTTTCAGCAAGTTTCTTCTTCGTAGTCCTAGCAGTATGCTTTGAATCATTGACAGTTCACCAACACCTCTCGCAGAAAAGTAGCCCCAAACCATGATACTACCACCACCAAATTTCATCAGTTGGTATTGTGTTCTCATATATATATATAGAGAGATGGGGGGGGGAGATAGATAGCTTTTTTCTCTTTTGTATACACTTTAATAAAGATAGTTATATTTACCAAAAAGATGTAAAATTGTATCAAGCTTAAAAATGTAATGGTATTTTTTTTTCTTTTGATCTTTATTATCAAATGTAACAATGGCTGTTTGTCCCAAATTCTCTGAGGGGAAAAAATTGTGGAGCTTCTACATTTTGTTTATACAATTTGTAAGTGTTTCCAGCTCCCTTCTCCTTTTTCCCCCCAGATAGAAATGAATTCACTACAATATCATTCTTTGTGAACAAGTTTTGTGTACACATGTCAATTAGGTGTGGGGGTCTGTGTTCATTTTGTTCTGTTAGACAGGAAGTGTGCGCAGTAACGGGTGTTTATATTTAATTTAATTTTGAATGTCTGTGTCTTAATTGTCAATGCATTAGTTTGCCCGAGATAAATCCAAAGGGTAACTGCCATTTGCTATGATACTAGAAATCATTGAACGTTTTCTTTTGTGGTTGTTCATAGTTTTAGGAACGAGTAAATTAAAAAGATCCATCTTATTTATAAGAGACTTTAATATCTTATGAATAGTTTAATCACTTTGTTTTCATTATTATAGAAAAAAAGCAAATAACATTTGACCATAAGATTATCAAAAAATTTCCTTCAAGGGGATTTTTTTTTTTATAATCATTTCACCCCGAGCAAGGCGGAAACGCCACTGATGTGCAGGGGGTTACATAAATGTAAAAAGATTAATTAGAAAAGAGTGAGGAATACAAACTAGTTAGAAAGGAACAATAGAAAGCAGGTGCGATGACAGATACATAGGTGGAGAGAAAGGGAAGGTTATACGGGGGTGGGGAGAGAGCTAGAGTCCAGTGGTTAGTAGATGAGTATTGACTTTGCTTTTAAATTTTTGGAGGTTGTAGCCATCAGGAAAGCAAGAATATGGGAGCGAGTTCCATAGGCAGGAAGTGTTGACTTTGATTAAATTCTTTTATGGCATTTATCTAAATTTAACAAAAAAAAAAAAAAAAATTAAGGGAGAAATTAGTGTAAATAAAAGACAACTGAAAAAATATTTAGAAAATTGAAAAAATAAAACAGACTAAAAATAACATTATTTCTTTTCAAAATATTTTTTATTATATATATATCTTATCTCTGTTATAAAAAAAAGAACTGATTCTCTTCCCATCACACACTGTTTGCATGTGCTATATAAAGTGCATGAGTGATTTATATGTATTTGTGCCATTTAATAAACACACAAGCACACACATATACACAATTTAACTGAGTTTGAAATAAGATATTAGAATAATTACAAACCACTCTCTCTCAGTCAGGACAACTACCACCTTGGGATGAACAATAAAATCATAAATTTGGAAACAAAATAATTTAATTGTTTAAACTCTAAAAAATCAGATAATTATAAGATTTTATTGAACTTTTTAGAAAATATTCAGCAATAAATAGAATTATTTTTTAAAGTTTTAAAAATTTTGTAGAACTATTTTTAATTTTGTAAAGAATTAAGGTATATGAAAATGTACATATATACACAATTTGAATGAAACTGAACTGGACATCTGCATCACAAGGGCTTATTTCACTTTTATCTGTCTGGCAACAAACCCTGGATAACACGAAAAGCATAGTAATATGTAAATTACTGCCTAATTAGCATAGATAAGGCATAGAATCTATATAAGGGCCCAGGCAGTAAGGGGTGTGGCAGAATATAATACATAAAATTAATGACTACTGCTGCACTGAGAAAATATGAAGGAAATTACATTTTATAACATTTAGTATATAAAAAATCTGGCCATTTACAATGTCTCCATTAGAGATCTTTTGCACATATAATACTTTCTCTAAGTCAGGACAACTATTACCCTGAGATGAGCAGTAAAATCATAAATTTGGAGACAGAAAACATTTTTTAACCTTAAAATATTTACATAATTATAAGATCTTATTGAACATTTTAGGACTTATCTAATAATAAATAGTTATTAAAAGTATTTTTTTATATTGGTTAAAATATTTTTAGGTTGATCGTAAATTAAAATATACATTCATATAGACAGATGTACATGCACACATTTTGAATGGAACTGAAATAGACATCTATATTGCAAAGGCTATTTTCCCTTCCTGTTTGACAACAATCCTAAGTAATAGGAAAAGAGTATAAGGTGAAATTTACATTCTTTTGAAGTTATTTTTATTTAAACTGAATATATTTTCTAATAAACATGGTAGCTTAAATGAACAAAGAATTTATATTTGAAATTTAATCCTCTTGATGTCAATGAAAGCTAGTTCATTTTAAAAGATGATCAGTAATTTTCAATCTTAATTTGTAATATTCATTCTGTTATCCCTCTAGGGCCATTCGTATCATATTTGATACAGTATTTCCCTATAAGGAAACATTTGGTATTTCCCTATAAGGAAACATTTGGTATTCATTGACTGAGTAGTCAGTACTGCTTTCATTTGAAAGTTATAAAATATTTCTCTTAAAAAATTTTTCAGGAAAATATTTCTTTCAAGGCTTGTTTTCATACTGTATCAAATATGATACGAATGGCCCTAGAGGGTTATATTCATTTTTATAAAATTGGTTTTGAGAATGAAGTAAGTTTACCAAAATACTTTAACTATGAAATTGTCATTTTTTTTTACTTAAAATTAAAAAAAAATCATTTTTGCTTTTTTTATGTTCATTTGAAGATATATAAATCAGTATAGAACATGTTATGCAGAAATTCAAAGGTGAATTTGACACTCATAGGGCAAATTGAAGACAAGAGAAAAAGAAGAAAATAACAAGAAACCAAATGGATAAGTCTACATGGATAGATAAGAACAACAAACACTTCAAAGAAAAGAAAAATTATTGCTAAGAGTTACAAAAAGTAGTGAAGAGCCATGAATGCTGAAGAGAGAGAGAGAAAGATTTAAAATCGTAAATATCACATAATCTGAATTTAACAGTTTAGATAGTGTTTAAATAGATCTTTTCTACAATTAAAAAAAAAAGAATCTTTTATTTATATTTGATTATCTTTAAAGCCAAATTCAACCAAGTTTATAACATAAATGTGTGTTGGCCATAAGTCGAAATAGTTTACATAGCTGAAATGTTTAGGCAAGAGTCTTAACAGAAATTTTGACATGAAATACTTGCAATCTATTATGAGAAATGATAAAGAAGCTTCTTTTGGAAAGATGTATTTAGCTTTTCATTCCTTGACAAAGAAAGAATAACTTGCACTTCATGTGCATTGGTTTTAACATCATTGCATTTAAACTTTGTGTTTGGTTTTCGTTTCATAACAAAAAATGTTTATGCAAAAGAACAATACTGGCCTTAAGAAAAGTCATCTTTTATTGTGACATCTTAGTGAAAAAAAATTGCTCAGTCAACTTGTAAAAAATGAAAATTTAATGAAAATTAAAGGAATTTATTTATTTAAAATGCATTAATTTTCATCCATTGTATCAATTATATAATGAACTGTTTATTTCTAAAATAGTTGTACACTATTTACATTATTCGGAGTATTGTCCTCATCTTTGTTGTCATCTTTGTTGTACAACTGCCAAAATGTTGTAAAAAATGACAACTAAGATGAGGACAATAGACCAAATAATGTAAATAGTATAAATACTACCTCATTTCAGAAGTATGGACAATTTCTAAAAAATATTTTTTACAATGATGTTCACCCTGTATAAAGCCTAAGAGCCACTCATGGTAGAGGGTTACAAAGTAAGAGCCACAGTTTATGTAGATACATAGGGAAGGTAATGGTTGATTCCAAGCTTGAACAAGTTAAAATTGTAGTAATCCTCAAGTGATGTGATTTCTCTTATTTGGTACATTCTTTGTTTGGGATTCTGTAGTCCCAGTTCACAAGGTTAAAGGATGATCTTCACCAAGACCCAAAGGATTCACTCACTCAAAAGCATTTTAATGGTTGATCTTAAAAAGTAGTTGTATTCAATTGTCAGTTTAGATATTTCTGAACAGGTTTGGTGCCATACTTGGCATCCATATGAAAGTCTCAACCTAATGAGGCTATTTAAAACTTGACTTGAATTTTCATGTTAATGTTTTGGTTTTGTAGTAATTTGTGGTGTTGTGTAAAACTCCCTTTTAGTGTAGCCAATTCTGTATTCAATTTCTTTATCTCTGATACTAAATTTATTACAAGTGATTCACACACTGAGATATTTGAAGTGTTTTGTATCTACTAAATTAACATCCTGATTTTTTTATGATGTATTCATTGATATCATTGCTTTCAGTCTAATTCCAGATAATTGTTCTTGTTCCTGGAAAAGATTTATTTCAGTCATATTTCTTTGATAGAAGGATTTTGATTTTTCTGTTTAAGATCATTCTTATCAGGGTTCAAGTAGGCAGAAGATGATTGATATTGCATTTCAATTTTTGAAGATAGTAGTTGACAGAAAATTAAGAAACTGGAAGAGAGTTCCACTAGCAGAAAATGTGAAAGAACAAATTATTAGGATAAATCTATAGTGGGGGTATCTATTCTATTCCCGTTTGTAGTGGGAGTCCGTTCTAGTGAAGGATAATTGTATATTGTTGAAGATTAACGGAATTCGGCCTTGTTGTAGATAGCCCACTATAAGTCACTAAATGATTACAAAATCAAGAAAAGCAAATTGAGTTGAAAATAACATTTTATATATACACATATCAATTAATGTTTTTACAATTGAAGTAATACTTGAAATATAGGTCCAACGGAGGTTGAAATGTTCCTGACAATAAAAAGCTGAAAGAGAATTAATGCTTAGGAATGTGTGGAGTGCTGTGAGTAAGGAATGTCTTTGATGTAGTCGCTCCTTAGGTCAGTAAGTAGTTTTGAGGCATGGAAGAAGGAAAGAGGTAAGGGAGGTGAGCGTAGTAAGCCACTTGACTTTTGGTCAAGGGATCTACTAATTACTCTCTTCTCCTTGAGTCGGTCTGCCTGACGATGCTTTCTGTAACCGCTTTTTATATCTTCTTTTTGGATCACAGCAGATCACTTGGGATTTCACACTTGTATTTGATTCTGGGCTTCCCATTGGCTAATAAATAAAATCTGTGTAGGCTCACGAACTGGAAATTTAATATTTGATTAATTTTTAGTTTTCAACTGGAACATCTGCGCGGAGCTGGTGGTGCCTGGACGACTTTTGGTCATGAAAGTGCTAACATCCAGTCCATTGCTTTTGCTCGGTATCACCACAAATCTTATGTTTACATTCTACAGTGAAATTATAAGATGATGTTAATATTTAGTTCTTGTGTAAAATAGGCATACTAAGTTTCAGGCTTCAAAATCTCAGAGGAAAAGTGCATATTATACATGAATAATAAGAATACACAGATCATGACATGAGATAATTTTTATAGAAATGCAAAAAATGTTCGTTATCCATCAAATTATGCAAAAATTCAAACAAGACATTGATGCTGCTTGAATAAGCTGGTGTAAGCTTGTTATACCTCATCTCTTAAAACCTTTAGACCATGAGCTGGCTTATGCAACCTTGCACTTATTAAACAACACACTTCTCAATACCAAGATACACATAAAAATATAATTTAAAGATAATATAATTAGCCAGCAATCTTTTGTTGAAACAATTTTCTGTTAAATAATATAGACCAGGAGTAATTCATTAAAAGGTTTAACAGTTGTTCTCTGTTCATTTTATTTAATAGAACATGTTTAAAAATATAATTTAAAGACAATATATTTAGTCAGCAATCCTTTGTTCTGTCAGAAATTTGGAAATGGCATGTTGTACATCTTGAAGCTCCAATATGAACATTTTAGAGTGTGTGGGTGTCAATCTGAGGACAATGCAAAGAATTTGGAAAGAGCTGAGTGAGTCTAATGGTGATTATTAAGGTACGACAGCTTGATAAACTCACTCTGATAGTTCTGATAAGAAAAGAAATCCCAAATTTGTTGGTGAGGATCTCAGGCTTAACATGGGGGAAACATAAAATGCCTTGAGGAGATAGTACTGCTCTGGGTCAAGAGAGTATCTGCTGGAAGAATCTAAGTCTAGCAACAGAACACACAAACAGGGGGACCCAGTCATGATTGTCAGACAATTTCTGCGATCACATCATCCCTTACATCTGGCCACCTAACTCTCCCAACTGCAACCTTCTTGATTATCACGTGAGGGGGGTGTAATTGAACGAGAGACCAACAAAACTCCTTGTAACACCAAAGATGAACTGAAAGAAAAGATTATGGCAGCATTCACCGACTTAGAAAAAGGAAACCATCCAGAAGAGTTGCAGATTTTTAAGTCATCTGGAAGCTGTGGTTGAAGCCAATCAGTACATGATACACACTTTGGGTGGTCATGTCGCAAAAGAGACATGACTGACTGGGCAGAAAATTATCCTGTAGTAGGTTGGTATTGCTTTCTGCAGTAGATTGGTTGCCGACCAAGGCTATAGAACCCAATCTGTCCTGTTATTTAACCCATAGCTGGAGGGAAGATATGGATTAATACCTTTCCCAAGGGTATTTGCGCATAAGTGAATACAAGGAATTCAATTGGAATTTGAACTCGACTCCCTGATTTGTCGCTCTGAGTTGATATCCACTGCACCACAATGCACATCCATAGTGAAGCCAATAGCTGTTTTATTAAATAAATTTACTCTTTAGTACTTTAAGATATTTTTGTGTAATTTTGATAAATATATCTTTTAAAATGAGATGTCCCTATTTTTGCATTATTTAGACGACAATACATCCATCATAACAGGTATAATTATCATCAGAAAACTGTATAATTGTAATCAGATCACAGTATAATAATCATTAGAAAACAATATAATTGTCAGAAAACAGTATAATTAACACTGTATAACAGTATATCATAATAAAGTATAATTATCAGCAGAAACGGTGTAGTTATAACCATATAACAGTATAATTATAATCGTATAACAGCATAATTATTATCAGAAAATAGTATTGCTTGTTTATATGATCATTATTATAGCATATCAACAAGATCTCATTGAGTTTAAATTATGATATTATGTTGAAACACTGGTTCTCATACAGTTGTCAAAGTTAAGCAATGTCAAGCCTGTTCAGTACCTAGATGGGTGACTGCTTGGTAATGCTAGGTGCTGTTAGATTGAATGTTTAATGGATAGCAGTTTGGAATTGGAAATTGGAGAACCGAGTTCTAATTCCAGTCGGGTTTGTTATATTCACTTACGAGCAAATACCCTTGAGGAAGGTACGAATCCACCTTTTCTATGTCATTAGTATAGGTTAATTAATAGAACGTGTATCAGCAACCCATTATTATATAAAAAAATATTTTCTGGCTTTAAGTAACCTGCAAAAGGTTGATAAGCCATAAAAACAAATTAATCTTGTTAATCTTATTGAATATAAAACTATATAGTAATAATAACAAAGCTTGTTTTCAAAATACAAAAAACACAAACTTGAATAGTGTATTGGTCAGAAATAGTGCTTTTAAGGTAAATAATCTTTGTAATATGTACTTGTATGGAAGTTATAACACTGAGTAAATGATTATAAACCTGCTAACATTTATAGATACAAAAATGCTCATAAAAATGAGAAACAGAGAGACATGGAAACAGAATGAAAAGATAAATAAGCTAAGTGTATGCAGTCTTTCTTGTGTGTGTATGTGTATATATATATATATATATATATATATATATATAAGAGAGAGAGAGATAGTAGTGAGTGTCCAGATAATTTAGTTGGAAAAATACAAGAAATGTGTATGGCTTACTTACCTTGAATGTTTCTTGAGTGCTAAATGTTACTATTATTATTAAGAAAGGAGATGGAATTTTCGTTGACGTACGTGTTAACGATCTGACCGTGGGAACTGCTTGTCTGATAGTGATAATGTCACGTGTTTGTGTGTGTGTAGAGGAGAAAAGTGGGGGTTGATTCTCACTGGTTTAGAATGAGTGAATTAATGATAATTATAATTATTTTATTATAATTATTTTTGATACTATCAGTTTTTAATTTTATGAAATAGACATTAATATTAATTGAATTAAAAACCAAGAAATAAGAATTAATATATTAAGAAATAGAACATTAATATTAATTGAATTAAAATAGAAAGTTCAAAAACTTATCTCCCGTCTCTGAGTGTCACAGAAATTACTCCACTCTGTGAAACTCTTAGTTGAGAGATAAGTTTTTGTAGTTTTATTTTAATTTATCTTTTATATAAATATTTAAACAGAATCCTTGACATGTTTTTAAGTGTCAACTTCTCTGTATGAAGCCTATCAGATTTTGCAATCTTTGCATGTCACTGAGAAGCCTGTTAAGGCTGTGCACTGCCTACCGTTGACATGTAACTAAGAAAGGCAATAACAACCTGTTCTGTGGTATATTTTACGTATGAACCCTCACCTCATAATTTTCCACGATAATCTGTTCGAGTACCAAGTAGTAAAGTCACACTCTTTGAAATGTGCTCTACTACAATGTTACAATATCTACACATGTACAAACATTTCCACATGCAAATATTTGCATAAATTGACCAACTTGTATGTATTAATTCCAGGTTCAACTCATTGATTTCTAAGATTTCTTTATCTTTGAGAAAAACAATAAAAAAGGCTAAATTATTAATATATAGAAAAACAAGTACCATATTTTTTGGTGTATAAAATGCACATTTTTACCTTCAAATTTGTTATTAAAATCTGCTTGATTCCTATGGAACGAATGTATGAATATTATAAAAAATAGGGACGGGCAGGTAAACGAAAAAAAAAAAAAGAAAGAAAAGACTAATGAGCTAAACAACTAATTATTAAATTACTAAATTGAATATTTGATCAATAAAAAATTTTCAAATTACAACTGTAGCTTTTTTTTTCTCAAAACATTTTAAAAATAATGGTGGAATTTATAAATCGAAAAAATCTTGGTTGAGAGCAGGAACAGAAGTGATTAATTCTTAGACTAGATGAATAATCATGGACTTCAATCGAAATACCACTTAATCCGACCGATAATACGGAAATGTAGAAGTGAGTATATAATGATGCATCCTAGTGTGATATGATTGATAGTGTGACAGTTAAGGAAAAGACATACGCTTACTCAAGGGCGCATGCAGGTGAAGAATTCGTGTGCAAAAAAAAAAAAGTGATTAAATTATTTAAGAAATGCACTAATGACAAGGCCGGTTCAAGGGTATCGTGCCCACTCTCAATCTGTGATACAGCTAAACCCCCCCCCCCCACCTCGGAATCTACTCTACTACATCTTAATTTTCATAAGGTAGTATTGAATAAAACACAAATTTTATGGTAACCTAATTGTGTACAGTAATGGATCATATGGAAGCAATTAGGATTTTTTAAAGTTTTGAAGTAAGCTCAATAAACAGCAAACAATTCAACTAGAAAAAATGAAAATAAATACAATGGATAAATACAAACATGTCATAACAAATCATTTCATCTTAAATAAATCAACAATGTTTTGCATTAATTTTTAACATCAACTTGAGATTTTTCTGGTTAAAAAGTTGAAGATGAACATTGAACATTATGAATAAAAAAAGAAAAAAATAGTGAATTTTATTTTTGTATAGATTTTTTTTCAGGTTTAGCATAAGCAAAACAAATTCATGGACTTGGACAAAAAGAAGACCCTAAAATAATGTCAAAATCCGCTAAATTCTTTTTTCCTTTCATAATCGGTTGTGCTTAGTTTAATTTGTAACGTATATCAATGTATCTAGAACAAAAGCAAATTATAAGATAGCGAGGGTCACAAAGCACTGTTGGGCAGAGGGGTCAGGGATAGTACGCACCGGCCCTGAGTAATGGAATTTTAACCAAAACTAGCATTCTTTTTGCTCGTAATGTTGGATCGAATGATGAAAATGTCTTCTTCCTTTCCAAGCAGCAGTAAAATCAATGAGAATTTTTGTAGGTTTTGAACCAAACTAAACAAATCGTTTTTATGGTATTTTTTTAATTTTATTTTTTTTTAATCTTATCACCCCGAACAAGGTGGTAATGCCACTGATGTGCAGGGGGCTACGTAAGAGTGAAAAGATTGGAAAAGAGAAAGCCGGAAACCACATCCTAAACAGGGAACAAGGGTGAGCCTCTACACCTGTTCAATAGACGTGGGTGGATTTGCTGAATTTACACTTCATTTGACTTGGATGAATCAAATGAAGTGTACATTCAGCAAATTTTGATGTGTTCAGCTCTTTTGTGCTTATATGACAATATATACACTAATTTTTTAAATATCAGAATTAATTTTTGTTTCATAAGACTCTTTCAAATATATAAATGTAGCTTTTTTCCCAACACTTTGTCTTCAAAATAAGAGTGTGTCTGTTTTTTATAAACAGGGTAGGTTTGTAACCACAAAGACTTGATAGAGATACTCGACAACCTCAACATAATCGAGAAAGACGTTAGAGTCACCAAGAACCTCTACTGGCAATAAACTACCTGCATATGGACAGGAAACGTCTTGTTTCCTTTCCTATAAGCACCGTATCATCTGCGTATCTTGTTCAGATTGTGGCTGTCAATGACTTCTAGAAATTTCAGAATTTTCAGATACACAAAGATAGAAAGGAGTATGAGACAAGGATGTATCTTCTCACTGGAGCTATTCAACTTATGCAGCAAGACAATTCTGAAATTTCTAGAAGTCATTGACGGCCACAATCTGAACAAGACACGCAGATGATACGGTGCTAGGAAAGGAAACAAGACCTCATACAAAGAAAGGACAGCTGAAGAAAGCAGAAACAAAGGACTCCATATAAACTGAATGCATGGTCATCAGTAAAAAGAGAAGCTCCAAATGCCAACTACAAACCGGGAATACTAAAATCAAGCAGGTACAGAAATTTAAATAGCTGGGAAGTGTTCTAACAGAGGACAGAAAGTGCAACACTGAGATCCGAAGACGAATGGTCAAGGATGCATTCCAGAAGCTGAATAGAGATTTTACTGGAAACAAAGAAGAGAGTACTGGATTGTTGTATGATGTCTGTTCTTCAATATGGCAGTAAATGCTTGACAATCTCCTTAAAGATGAAAAAGAGACTTGAAGCAACCAAAATGGGGTTCTACAGAAGGATGTTGAGAATACCATGGACCGAACATGTGAGCAATAAAGAGGTTCTGGAGAGGATGGAAATGAAAAGGCAACTAATACTTAACATTAGAAAAAGCTAAAGTTTCTTGGACATGTAATGAGGAAAGAGAGCTTGGAGAATTTGATTCTCACAAGTCAAATAGAGGGAAAGAGGAAAGTAACGCGTAACATACTTGATGGGCTTGAACAAATGAATGGCAGAGCGAGGATTGGGAGTGGTAACAAGAGAAAGCGTGTTAAGAGCTACTAGGGATAAAGAGATGTGGAAGACCATGATCGCCTACGTCCTGAATGGATTCGGTACATAAAAGAAGTAGGTTCATAACAGCTTTAGTAATAATGATACCAACAACAACACATATCGATCGTTTACAGCATTTTATCTCTACGGACTCTTTAAAATATAAAAAAATATTTTTATTATTTAAAAAATGTTACCCTTGTTTAAATGTCTAATTGTCTAGGTTGTATGTTAATACACATTCTTTTAAGAGATGTGTATTTGTATGTTATAGGATGTGCGTTGTGGTGCATCGGCTCGGAACGAGAAATCGGGGAGCCGAGTTCGAATTCCAGCTGAATTCATTGCATTCACTTACGCGCAAATACCCTTGGGAAAGGTATTAATCCGTCTATTCCTTCCAGTTATGGGTTAAATAACAGGACAGATTGGGTTCTATAACCTTGGTCGGCAACCAGTCTACCGCAGAAAGCAATGGCAACCTACTGCGGGATAATCTTTTGCCCAGTCAGACATGTCTCTTTCGAGACATGATCGCCCAAGCGTGTATCACGTATGGCACTCAACTGAAGTATTTGTATGTAGGCCAGACGGTTTGTGTAGAATTTGTTTCACATGTTTCTTTTTTCGACTCAGCGGTTAAAACCCGCCAAAATTTGTGAATGATCCATTTCCACTTTATAGAAAATGTTTTTTTTTTCGTATATGAGACTTGGTCTCAAACTCTAATAGCATTCCGAATAGCGGGGCGGAGATGAGCCGAAATTTCCTGTATAGAACCCAACCCATCTCAGGTCAGTAGATACGAGGAGAAGACATTTCGACAGTAAAGAGAAAAGATCTTTTGAAAGCAAGGGAAGAAGTTTGTCATCAGAACTTCAAGAAAACTTTGTTGCCAGCTAGCCACACAGAAACGAGTAAAATTGGAATTCCAGTGAACATTCTCCTGGCGTTGGACAGCCTTAAATGAAAGGATTTCAGATAAATTTTCTCCAAAAAACGAACTGTGTTAAAAAGGACTTAAAAAATTTGCTGTGTCCCAAAGACGCCCGGGGGGCAAATTGCAAGTAGGTCTTTCCGGTTTTTTTTCTTTTTTTATTAAAGGTGATTGCATTTTTGTTTTTATTGCCTTATTGTTTTCTCTTTTCGTCATTTAAAAAAAAATCCTTGTTTTCTCCCACCATTTTTTTGCTGCCATCCTTTATCATAAACTGTTATCCTGCCTTAACAGGTGCACAAAGGAAATTTTGTTTGTATCTTTTTTTTTCGTTATTATCAACGGCAAATAAATGTTTTTTCCTTTTACAGGAAAAAGATTTATTACGCAGTAGTTGTTTTGTGTTTTATAATTTTACGTCTGTTATGTCTGGCTATTTCTACTAAGTTTTTGTGTCTGGCACAAGAGCTTGGATTTAGTAGAAATAAGAATTTTATAAAAAAGGAAAGCAACAATAACAAAAAAAAAAAGGGGGCAGAAATCAATGTCCTTATTGGCCTTAACAAGAGATTGATAATAGTTTTAAGGTTCTATTTTATGATAGCTTAGTGAGGCTTGTTATATTTTCAATAAGAACACAAAAATGGATAGAACTCACATTACTATATAAGTTTAGTCTTATGATTAACATTTAGTAATGACACAAACTAGTTTGTAAATATTCCAGAGACACGCCCCCCCACCAAAAAAAAGACACAAAAGAATGACCAACACAAACGGCAGGCTCCAGAAAAAAAAATTAAAACTTTTTAAGCGTAGTATGAAACAGATTACGAAGTATACATGATAATTTCAACCAAACGTTTTTTATTATAAAAATGTTCATAATTTGTTTTACGACTTATCATCCGTTTGCAGTTTCTATAATCTGAAAAAGATGTATGAAACTTTGCAACAAGTCGTAGTCAGGCAACAAAAAAAAAAAAAAAGAAAATTTGCCAGGACGCCCAAACAACACCCAGTGAATTCCTTTCCTCAAACAGATAAGAAGAATGGCTATAGATAAAAAGACTAGCTTACCACTGAAACTACGTACTAATTTCTCTGTCATTTACGCTTATACATTTTTGTAATATTTGATTTGAGTAAACTTGAGTAAACTTACTCTATTAAAAAAATATCCATTTCTGCGAACATTTCAAATAATACAACTAAAAAAAAGCTACATCCAAAAAAATCGATTTGCATCTTTACGTGTAATAATTTTGTTGTGAAAATGTATTGTAAATAAATTGCAGTTTTAAATGTTATTGGAAATTTATTTAATTGTGACCAATGAAATGTGACGATGACCAGAAGATATTGTTTTATTCCAACTGTCGGGTGTTTCACTCATTGTTTTAACCATATTTTTCTCACTTCATGTTTTGTCAAAACTCAAAAAACAAAATTGATATAATTTGAAAATAGAATGAATATAAGTCCTGGACTTAGAATTTGATAATTTATGGAAATAAACTTAAAATTAAATTGTTTCTCTTATTTTTTTTTAATTTGGGAACTGAGGAATCATTGGTTCTGATTAAACTCAATTTAAACTATTTCCTTTAAAAAAAAATGACTGAATTTGATTTTGATTGCAGCTTGGAGATATGTTAGACAAATATTTTTAATGTTATTGTTAATGTTAATCATTTATAATTGGATCTAAAATTGAGTCTGGTTCTTAAAAAATAAAATTAAAAAGATGTCTTCACTTTCTTTTGGCTTTAAAAATGCAAAATTCAAAATGCTTGGTCAGTTCAAAAGTTTAGAAATTTTCATAAGCATGACAAAAAAAGTACAAAAACAAAATTCTTAGAAGTTCTCGCTTCGGCATTACATATACTAAAACTGGAACCATTCAGAGCAGATTAGCATTGGTTCCTGCGCAAGGATGACATGCAAATTCGTGAAGCGTTGTAGTGTAGTTGATATCGACTCAGAACGACAAATCGGGGAGCCGAGTTCGAATTCCAGTTGAATTCGTTGCATTCACTTACGCAATTAAAGGTATTAATCCATCTCTTCCTTCCAGTTATGAGTTAAATAACAGGACAGATTGGTAACCAGTCTACCGCAGAAAACAATGGCAATCTACTGCGGGATAAACTTCTGCCCAGTCAGCCCAAAGCGTGTATCACGTATGGCACTAACTGAGAAGAAATTCAGCATTGTTCGATTTCATTCATTAAAAATATAATTAGAAATTAAAAATCGACTATTTGACCAACACATTCAAACTGTTCTTCAGTGTCATGATAATTTTCATCATCTTAAAGAAGGTCTATCGCCAGAGTGATTTGAATGGAGGGGTCCAACCTTTAAGTCGGAAGTAGGGGGTTGTTTGTAAGAATTTTCAAGCTAAAATCAGTTTTTAATACATCGTTTTCACGGGGAGGGCTGATTTTTAATGGTGAGGGACAGATCCCTACCTACTGGCGACGGGCCTTTTCACAAAAAAAGCTGTTAGACGAAGAGACCTCTTTTTGAAAGTCAATTCTTCTTCATACTTTGTTAAAAGCTTTACATTTTTTTCTTCAATAGAAATTTCTCTTCTCACTATTTGCGTCTTATCTTACTGATCAATAAATGCGTGTTTTTTACCAATTTTTTTAAAGAGTGACTTAGACTGACAAAAATGCAGGTAGGGTAAGTGTGTGTAACTAGGATTTGATTTATTTTAGTTACGAACACAAAACAAACTAAAACTAACAATAACTACATATTTTTGCTTGGACGAACACTCGTCCAAGCAAGAAAATCAAAGTGGAAAAATTATAAAAATAAGTAAGAAGAAAGGAATGCCATAACAACCAACACTAGAGGAAAAATAAAAGAAGCGAAAAATTGGAAATAAATATGTGGTTTTTCACTTCTTTAATGTCGTCTTTTTACTTTCCAATGGAAAGTTTCCATTGTTGATTATTTGAATTGAATTTGATATTCATTGATTTAAAATGTTTGGATAAGTATGAATTTAATAATAAAAGTTTAAAAAAAGGAAATCTCGTTGTTAGTCTGAGAACGCATTTCATGAAAACATTTAACAGAAAATTATATGAAATGAAGAAATTTTGTTGATATTTTCAATAAAGACATTCTGTACTGGGTATGACGATTTAACTACACATGGCAGCAAGGCTATGTGTAGTTAAAGATCGGGAGATTAGAGGTTTTGAGAAGCGTAAACCCACTTCTTAATTCAATTAAATTACTTGCTGTTGTTTCCAGGTTCACCCTGACACGGGATGGTAACACCTGTTAAGTTCCCAGCTATGGGCGAATAGTGAACTCCCAAACAAAAATCAGTAATCAATGTAAAAATGAGCAACAATAGATTTTTTATCGCAAAATGAAAAAGCAGCACTAAAAAAATATAAAAATACATTTTTATAGTAAAATTACTTATGACACATTTTGATCTACAAATTACAAAAAAAAAAAAAAAGGTAACTTTTTACCCTGTGTACAAAATATGTAGATTTCGGTATTAAATAACCCATTAGAGGTTGATATGCCGCTTAACAAGATCAATCAACCAATAGGCGTTCGAACCGAGGTAAGGGTTCTGAATTGAATGCAAGAAGAAAAGGATAGGCGCAAGGTGGGAGTTTAGGCATTTAAAAACTAAAAGAGAGGCTCCTGGGCTTTGGGGTCTCTTCATGTATGTCCTTACCCCTCCCGTGTCTATAAAAAATATAATTGTTTAGAGGAGACGATTATTTTATGTAAAACATAAAGGGACACTTCAACTAATTTTTAAAAATAAATATGTATAAAAAAGAATAAAGATGTATCAAAATGGTGGCCCCTACAAGGGGGATCCATCGAATTGAAAAGATCTAAACTAGAAGGGATACTTTCTAAAAAATTGTCTCAAATTAGTTAAAAAAGGAGCTTCATTATGAACAAATTTTCTCTGTTCTTATATCTTTATTTTTTCAATCTTCATTTTTTTAAATTTTTAGTTTTTTAGTTTTATTAGGGTTCCAAGACTAACAGCTATTGAGTTGCAGCCCACACTAGCCTAAATCCTAACTGGATAGGCAAAAATAAAATTCTTCATACCTTCGTTCTTTCCCCCAAACCAAAATTTGTTAACGAAAAGAAAGCAAAGCAGAATTTTTTTTTACCATCCATCCCGTGATCGAATGAACTACCCTTTAAAATTGTCAACAGGGAATCATTAAAAAATCCACGTATTTTTAAAGTTCCCTATTCAAGGAATAGCATTTTTTTTTTTTTTGTTAAAAAAAATTGTCCACCTCGAGTAAAAAAAAAAAAAAAACAACCCTCGACCATCTTGCTAAAAATAAAGCAAAGGTCACTACGGAAAGTAAAAGAAAAAATGTTTTATCCGAATAGCGTGTGATCAGACATCATCGTGTGATACATGGTTACGTTGCGCAGATTTTCTTTTAATAGGGAATTCCCTCCTCACTCAATAATCGTTAACTTCTCTTTTTCTACCCGACCATTGCCCTCGTTGCCGCTTCATGACTTTAACTAGGAGAGGTAAGAGCAGCAGCAGTAGAGAAGTGTGAAAAAAAAAATATCAAAAAGTTCATATCTATACAAAATTACCCTACAATACACCCACCCACACATAAAACAGAGAAAGAAGCAAAAAACAAAAAAGAAGCCGGTTGGCTGCGTGTTGTTGTCATTTTAAAAGACTTGCGGATTTCATTCTTCATCATTTTACCGGACGGGACTTGTAAACAAGCCCAAGCAAAGCAATTAAAAGCTGGAAAAAATAATTAAAAGCTATAATAATGAAGTGAAAGAAAGGTGAACGACATTGATAAAAATACATAAATCAAAGCACACCAGGCTCTGTTTGTTAGTGGCTTAAATTCAATACGAACAGCTAAAAAACTGGATTTGTTATTAAAAAAATTACCAGGAGTACAGTTGCAACTTGAGTAATATAAACTTTTTGTATTTGTTCATCGGCACTTCTTTAAACGTTTGATTATTTCTTTTACTTTTTTCTTCTATTATCTGAAAAAGCTGAACAACGCGGATTTTTTTCTCTTTATAGTTTTTTACGGATCGATTTTTTTAAAAGCTACTTATTGAGGATTTTTTTTTTATTGGACAAAATTTGGTTAAACAATTCAAACTCTAGGTAAGTCTTTTTAAATTTAATTTTTATAAGACTTTTTTCTTCCTTGGTTTCTCTAACTCGGTTTATATTGTTATTATTAAATTTTGTTTTAAATTTTCTTTTCAGTTGTCGCACTGATTTTTACTTTTAGTCATAAAGAAGCGTTTATTTAAATAAAAAAAAAGCAGTCAAAAATACTTATTACAATGGAGAAGTGTTTTTGTTTTATGCAATAATAGTCTTTTAAACATAGGATTATTACTGCACTTACAGTTAAATCTGCAATAAATCTTGATTGCATTCTAATGCCCCAATCCTTTATTCAAAATTTTACTTTTTCAAATCAAAATTGGAGTGCGTCTTTCAATGTCCGATTTAGTCAGTGCTTATCCCCGAATGTGTTCTTCACTTACCTGACAAAGACGAATTAACAGCTTTTTAATTTAAATACTTTACAATACGAATGATAATTTATATTATGTCATTATGGAACATAACATTTTAAATTATTTCATGCTCAGCAAGATTTTTTTAAAAGTTGGAATTAAAAAAAACCCTCCTAAATGGTTCATCACTGTGAGGAACTGATATAAGATTTTTCAGGTGAAAAGTCGATTCTGAAAATGAAAAAAAAACTTTGTATTTAATATACACAGCACAATTACTGTGTACAGTGTAAAAATTAAAACATAACATGTTTTCTCAACATCTTTCTCAAAATACCAGTTAAAAAAAAAAATTTTTTTAAGTGTCTTCTTACCCTTAGATTTCCTTGAAGAAAATAATTTAATTACAAACAGCAAGAAAAAGATGTTTACTTTAGAAAACTTTTTAGAGAATAATCGAAATAATTTTATTTTTCTGAGAATATCAGAATCCTAAGACTGACTTCAACTTGCTCCTCATTTAAAGCGATTTCAAAAAACAGATTTCAGTTTCTCTACTAATTTATAAATATTTTATAATTGTTTTTAATTGGCTTTATTTATTGGAAGAGTGCTCAATATCCGGGGTAGAGCATTAGTAGGTAAAATAAAAATAAAAAACGTGTATATAAAAAAATCATTCAATGCTTAAAAAGAAGTCTAAGTGTAAAATTTAAGAACGATTTTTAATTCTCAATGATTATTTAAAATTCTAAAACTGTATTAAATTGACTGGTTAAAATTTTAATTTATTCATGAATTGACTGGTTTAAAATTTTTAAACCAGTCAATTCATGACAAAAAACAAAAAAAAAAAACAAACAAAAAACAACTATCAGATTTTTATAATTCAAATTAATTAGAGGGTTGTACCTATTAATTGGCTGATAACTGACAATTGTTCCGGTCAATATCTATCAAAAATCATTCAATTCTTTTTTCTTCTTCTTCTTCTAACCCATTAATTTCATGTTCGGTCATCTTGTTTCACCCTAAGACATTTCATTTCACTTTTCTGGCTTAATTTATAATATTCCGAATTTTTCATTTAAAATTTTTTTTTTTTGTTTGCAAATTGCCAATGAAATTATCGATTATCAGCCGATTATCGATTTAATGACTGAAAAAATTGTTCATTTCTTCTTCTGATTCCTTTTTTTCTTGTTGGTGTTTGACAACCAAGTGAAAAAAATAAAATAATTTTAAACTTTTAATTTTAAACTGACTTTCAAACTATTTTGAACAAAAATTATTACTAAGCAAGCACATATTCAAATTGAAACAAAAATAATTCTTGATGAGTGTTTTAATTTCTTTTTGGAATTGTTATGATGAAATAATAACACGGAATAAAAAAAAAAGAATTAAAAATTGTGCCAATGAACTCTTTCGCGCTCTCTCTCTCACGCACACGCTGTTTTATTTTTTTTAATTTAAAAAAAAATTTTTTTAATACATTGATATGTTTTATAATACATAGCTAAAAAAAAACTTATGAGACCTACATCTGTGTGGTAATAATAGCAATTAGCCGCTTTTCTACAAGGAAACATTTTACTTTTCATTGACAGAGAAGCCAGTACTACTGTCGGTTGAAATTTATAAAATCTTTCTCTTAAACGAAAATAAAAAATATATACATTAAAGTTTGTGCATATTTCATACTTGTTTATCTAGTTTGTACACACATGAAACCATTTTTTTTTCTTTTTAATAATATACCCTTGCAGAACATAGTCATAGCCCTATAACTTTTCTTTTAATATGAATGACTTTTCAAGAAAGATCTGGAGTATTTCTAGTTTTAAATTCAGCCTTTTGTCTTCTAAACTGGCTAGAGCTAGAGTGGTACTCTAGTCTACCCCTAGTTAAGGAAGAGAATAGATTCTTGTTTTTTTTTCTAAGGATATTTGTATGAAAATGAACATAACAGATGATGCCAGAATTCTACTTGATTTGCCAATTCCACTTTCTGTGCTGATAACAGTTACACTACCCACCCATGTACAAATATAACAATAGAAGAAGGATATACAGATGAACAAGTTATAAAAAGTTATTTTTTTTCCTATTCTGCCATCTACAGTTTCAACATAGTTTGTGTTGGAGTCTGTGGTTTTGATTATTGTTTACAAGTCTTTAAAATATATTTAACACAAAATTATGCCATTTAAATTTAAACTATTGTTCTCATTTTTGTTGTTGTTATCACAGCATCTTGGGTGTTTTGCCCTCCAGCCTTCATAAGGTAACCTACAGGGAATTCAGAAACTCTTTTAGTCCACAATGGTAGACTGTTTCAATGCCCATATCTATGATATCTTGTTTGGTACATCTGTGTGATTGCTAACGTTTCCACAATTCAAGTAGATACTGCCCAGACCAACACTTAATGTCACCAAATTAACAAGCCAACACTTTAATACATTTTGCTAATATCCTGTAGAACATTCTCTGGAATGAGAACAATTTACACCTGTAGATTAAATAAATGGTTCAATTCGTAATTTCTCATAACTTATCCAGATTGATATATGCCTGAGGAAGGCCAGAGAGCACATCAGCCAGAATGGTGTGATAACAAAGATGAGAACAATAGTCTGAATGTAAATAATAACTCTTCATCTCAGAAATTCAGACACAAAAATACCCAACTCTAAATTTGAATCCCTTTCAGCTCGGAACGAGAAATCTGAGATCCATGTTCAAATTCCAGTTGCATTTGTTTAATTCACTTATGCACAAATACTCTTGAGAAAGGTATGAATCCAATTCTTCTCTCTCCAGCTATGGGTTCTATAGCCTTAGTTGATAACCGATCTATCACCGCAGAATGTAATGGCAACTTACTGCAGGGAAATCTTGTCTAGTCAGTCATATCTTAAAAGAGACATGATCACTCAAGTGTGTATCACATATAGCAATTAACTGACTAACCTTTAGTCTAAACCTTTTCTAAAATGTCTTACCCTTATGAAGAAAAGTCTGTAGATCTTTTTGCTGAAACTAATCACAAACAAATGAACAGCAAGAAAAAGGAAAAAAATGTTTACTTTTAGAAATATAATAGTTATATATTTGAACTTGTCTAATACATATTTAATTAAAAATTACTGAAATAATTCTGGTTTTTCTGTGTTTTGTAAGTGTATTTTTCTTGTAGGCAAATAAAATTTCTTTTTTGGACTTAGTGTAGAAATTATCTAAATAATCTTTTGTTCCAAGCTCTTTTAGTTCATTTATTAGTTATTTTCAAGGATTTTGGTTGTACTATTGCCAATGGTATGTAAGTTGCTGGAAGGTGGACATATTCTTAAATACAACCAGTACATTGTGACTATATTTGTATCTTAAATTGTAAGGTTTTTTTTTTTTGGTTTTTTTTTCATGATTAGGGTTTCCATTACTTTCAGACACTTTTGCAGTTGCATATGCATATCGCTTTTTGTGTTTTTTTTAGAAAACATAATAGCATTCTTAAAAAAGTAGTAAGTCATCAGTCATTTATAATGAAACATACTTTCTTTCTTTTTCTGTAGGTGTGTGTGTGTGTGTGTGTGTATATATATATATATATATACACACACACACACACACATATATATATATACGCAAGAAAGAAATCAACCTAACACCAATAAAAAGTACATTTTTTTTTAATATAAGAAAATGAGAAAATTGGCAGACAATTGCTGATAGCTCCTGACGAGTGGACTAAAAGCAGTTCATCTGCGAAACTCTGTAGTCAGGGTGCTGAATATAACATCAATCAACTAAATGATAAATTTTCTATATATTTTAATATGACACATGTATTAAAACACACACACACACACACACACTCTAATGAATGTTACTAATATACGCTTAGACAGACCGGTGTTTCTTCACAAACCCACACATACACTATTGCACAAATTTCAGTACAAAATGTTCCTCCCTCATATTTAAAAAAATATCTATTACTTTAATACACGTGACACATATCTGACCAATAAGGACTAACCCCAAATTATAATATACTAGTATTACGTGTCTCTTTGTTTTTTATTTTTTATTTCTTTCTTGATCTCTGACAAAGCTTTAATAAAAGTGAAACATGTTAGATTGAGATACTTTTCCTATTTGTCTTTATTTTATCATTTTGTTGAATTCTGATCCATATATTCAACTCTTGTGTGTGTATGTATGTATATACATGCATAATATCTTGATATAACATCTGAATTGCATACTTCTGAAAGAAATATTTTTATATTTGAGTTCCAGAATAGACAAAACTGGGCAATAGTATATTAGTATTTGTACCTCCATTTTTATTTTAGTCAATAGATTTAGACATCGGTATCAAACCTTTTTGTATACACATTTTACACTCTGAATATTCACCTTATCTTTGTGAATATTATTACATTTCAGCTGCTGTGCTTTCTTCCCTCCACCCAAATCAGATGCTTGCTAATCTGGGCAACTTCAAGGAAACTTTTGAATCAAACTCCCTATTCAGTCTATGGGGGGTAGATTGGTCATGTTCCAATGTGATGTCTATGTAGTTATTTAGTCCTACTCAGCCTGCCTCCCCTGAATCCAAGTCTTCACTGAGCAGTACTGAGTTAAAACTATATGGCATGGTTAATGGAATGTGAACAATCTATTCTCCCGTAGACTGAATAGTGTTATTTGGTTTGAAGTTCCTTGAATGTTGCCTGGATTTGTAAGCAGTTGATAGAGGGAGCATACAATGACAGAAAACATTGTGACAATAAAAACAAAAGCTGCTCTCCTTTAAGCACCATAGAGAAGCTTTCTTACCGTCTATTAACATGGATCACGCTAGTCTCCCTGAAAGTAATAAAGTGCACCTCTTCAACCTCACACTCTCAGCTGATCTCAAGTGGAATGAATACATTGAATCATTAGTTACATCTGCTGCTAAGAAGGTTGTGTTGCTGTGCTGAGCCAGGAAGTCTTTTTCTGTCAGAATCCATTTTGCACATTTATAAATCTACCATTTGTTTGTGCATTGAATACTGTTGCCATATATAGTCGAGTGCTGCTGCTGTTCATCTCTGGGTTCTTGACAAAATCCAAGGGAGGATCTGCAATGTAATCAGTTCTGAATTGGCAGTTCAACTTCAGCCACTTTCTCTCTGATGGAATGTGGCTTCCTTCTGTCTTTTCCACGGGTATTTTCATGGCCTCTGCTCTGACAAGCTTCATTCCCTGATGCCCGCCCTGGTGAATTAAGTCATGCAACTAGTTTGGCAACTAGGTCCCACACTTTTACTGTCAAAATAGGCAAATATAACTGCCACTTCTTCTCTAGTAGGTTATTTCCTCGCACTTCCTGCCTGTGGAAATTCCTTTCTCATACTTGCTTTCCTGATAGCTACAATCTCCAAAAGTTTAAATGTACCATCAATTACAATCTTCTATCTCCTTGTCTCCCACCTCTCTCTTACCCTTTCTTCAACATTCCCTGTACCATTGTTTTTTCTTTTGTCTTCCCTTTCCTCTCACTGAAACCCTCTGCACACCAGTGGCAGTACTGCTTTGCTTGGGGTGAAATGATTATAAAAAGAAAGAAATTATATACACAGGGTTTATCAAAAATACTTTCACAAATTTGGGGTTTCTCACACCAAAACAAGGACAAAAGTCCATTTAGACATATGCCTGAAAATCCTTCATTTTTGTTCAGTTTAAAGTTTCATACTCTGTTAAATCTACAATCCAAGAAACAATCAAAAAATACTTTTACAAATTTTGAAGGCAGTTTCCTGACGCCAAAACAAGATAAAATTGTTTTAAATTAAACCTTAAAGACAAACCTGCCACAAATGTACACAATTGACAAATGTAACCTAATCTACATGGCAATACAGCACCATCTGCCATAAAGTTTCTTTAAACTAAATACAAAAGTGAGGGATTTGTGGATATATGTTTAAATGGACTTTTGTCTTCTGTTTTTACCTTTTTTTTTTTCTGTGAGGAACCTGACCTAAAATTTTGTAAATGTATTTTTGATCTGCCCTATATATATATATATATATATATATATATATATATAGGACACTCTCAGCTTTTCATATAATATAATAGACAAAGGAATGCTGTCTACCACACTGTCACCACATTGATTCTTGGAAATGAATGAGATAACTGAATGTCCTTCAACAAAACAAAATATTAAATGTAAGCAGTTTTTTTACAATTTCAAGTGCAATACTCAATACCTTATTTGAAAATACATTAAAAAGAAAAATTGAACAGACAGACTTTGTTGGTTCTTTTTAATCAAAACTGTTGGGATGAATACTTGCTACTTGAATATACCTTATATATAAATTCTTGTTTTTGGGATCAACCTGCGGTACCTGATCACATTCTGACTAATTCAATTTTAATGGTGATTTTAGCTTTGGGAAGAATCAGAAGCAAAACTAGGGTGTCTGGTCTTACATCTGCAGTAAGACCCCTTCTGATTGCTTGCCAAGTTTTGTTTTCGTTGCATAACCAGTTTGTTTTCAATAGGAATGGATACTATATATTCTTGACAGATTTTTGTGTGTGTGTGTATATATATATATATATATATATATATATATATATATATATATATGGGTTGAAATCCGACAAGATGAATAGAATAAGTAAAGAGCAGGTAAGAAAAAAAGTGTCTTTAATCTAACATGTTTCACTTTAAAAAGCTTCTTCATAGATGTTAGATTAAAGATACATTTTTTTTCTTACTGGTCCTTTACTTATTCTATTCACATATATATAGTAAGAGAGAGAGAGTGGGTGGGTGGATGTGCCTATCTTTGCGATCAACTTTAGTCCTCTTTTTCTCACATATTTACAAAGAACTTTTAAAACTATTGAACAATATTTGTGTGAAATCTCGAGAAAAACCTCAGTAACAAAATTAAAGATAAACCAGAATAAACTGCTTTAAGATGTGAAAAGATAATCAGCCTTTATATTTGTTTATTGCATTTTTTCTAAACTAACAGGTTTATAAAAAAAAATAAAATGAATTGGCTGTTTTTTTATTTTTTTTTTTATTTTTTAATGTTTTTGTATGAAGTGACATTTATAACTGCTGACTTAAATTTATAAGAATTCGCCAATTATATATTATCTAACCATGATATATATAACTTGCATTGGCTTATAAATATTTATAAAGTTTAATCTGGCATTCAGTGAGGATCAAACACACTGCACATTCATCCCCTCAGTCATAATAAAGACTGTTGTGTATTTATCTGTGTGTGCATATATATATATATATATATAAAATTTCTTTTTTCTATTGTCTTGCTCTTGGAGAGAGAGAGACAATAGCTAGGCAGCATCGATTCAGTTCATTCTCTTTACAACCAGTTATTAAACCTCTTGCTTCATGTTTGCTCTTTAACAGTGCCTTATTATTTTATTCTTTGTAATAATTATGTTGTCCAGTAGTGAAGAAAATATATATCCTGTCTATGATAACAAAGACATGTATTTGTGTGTGTGTGTGTGTGTGTGTATTTATATATATATATATATATATATATATATATATATTAGTCATACACATACAAGCCTGTTTCTCTGTATCACAGCTCATCAGTGTGGCTAGACACATCCATTTGCTTCTGGCTGGGATCGAAACTAGACTGATTTGGTGTCAGTCGGAGTCACTACCCACTAAGCCATAGGCGCATGGAATCAGAGAAGGGAAATTTTAATATCTTGTATATAAGCAGTGTATACGCATGCCAGTCACCGAAAGAACTCACTTCATTTCTGAAGAGTCATGCATATGCATATATCGCAGAAGTGGAAACTGTTTTTAAAATTTTCTTCTCTAGAGAGCTCAATCGTATAATATATATATATATATA